>CM021109.1:244450329-244739807 GCA_007115665.2 Sequoiadendron giganteum
TTGGAACAACTAGTTGCTTGCAATCACTCATGCTAAACCTCTCTAGAATGGTGTTCACATACTTACTCTGACTGAGCCAAAGTTTTCTGCTTGTTCTATCCCTAGTTATCTCCATTCCAAGAATGTACCTTGCTGCTCCAAGATCTTTCATTTTGAACTTAGCAGACAACTGAGTTTTAAGGTCAGAAATCATAGTCTTGCTATTACCAATGAATAACATGTCATCCACATACAAATTAATAATAAGCATACGATCATTCTCACATTTATAATAGATGCAATGATTAGATTTTGATCTCACAAACCCAATTGACAACACAAATGTGTCAAATTTCTGGTACCACATTCTAGGAGATTGCTTTAGGCCATAGAGATTTATTTAACTTGCAAACCAGATTTTGTTTACCTCTTTCAGCAAAATGCTCAGGCTGAGACATGTAAATTTCTTCTTCCAGCTCACCATGGAGAAATGTTGTCTTCACATCTATCTGCTCAATTTTAAATTCATACACAACTGCCAATGACAACAAGCATCTGATGGATGTCAGCTTTGCTACAGGGGAAAAGATCTCTCCATAATCAATTCCCTCAACTTGGGAAAAACCCTTTGCACCAGTCGTGCCTTATACTTCTCAACACTGCCATCAAGGCCTGTCTTCCTTTTGAATATCCACTTACAACCAACAGGCTTTCGCCCTTTAGGCAGTGGTACCAACTTCCAGGTATCATTCTTTGTCAAGGAATACATCTCCTTATTCATGGCTTCAAGCCAAGAATTTGAATCAGCCATGCTGATTGCTTCTTTCATAGTCCTAGGTTCATCAGTGTTGGTTATTAAAGCATAAACACAGTTTGAATCTAACATAGAGAAACCATACCTTTCTGGTTGCCTTCTTTCTCATGTAGATCTCCTTATAGGCTGAGGTTGTTCTTCATCATTAGAAATTCCAGAGCTGCTTGAGCTCTCCTCAGTCTAAGGTACACCATGTAGCTCTTCCCTTTCTGGAGTTTGTGGAATCTCAACTGCATCCTTCTTCTTATCACTCTGATCTATCTCAAGTTGTTGATCACTTACTAGAGGTTTCAGCTCACGGAATATCACGCTTCTACTAAACAAAACCTTCTCAGTAACAAGGTTCCAAAGCTTGTATCCCTTCACACCAACTCCATAGTCAATGAGGATACATTTAACATCCTTGTTATCCAACTTAGATCTCTTTTCATTTGGCACATGAACATATGCCTCACAGCCAAAGACCCGAACATGCCTTAGTGAGGGTTTCTTACCAGACCATGCTTCCAAAGGTGTCATGTCAACAAGAGCTAAACAAGGAGATCTATTTATCAAATAACATGTTGTAGCCACAGCCTCAACCCAGAACACCTGCTCCAGACCAGCACTACTCAGCATACTCCTTGCCTTTTCCATCAGTGTCCTGTTCAACCTCTCAGCAACTCCATTTTGTTGTGGAGTGTAGGGGGTTGTCTTATGCCTTTTAATCCCATGATCAGTACAGTACCTTTCAAAATCTGTAGAACAAAACTCACCTACATTATCTATCCTCAAACACTTTATTTTCCTTCCAGTCTGATTTTCTACCAAAGATTTGAACTCTTTAAATCGACTGAACACTTCTTATTTACTTTTAAGAAAGTATACAAATGCCCTTCTCAAACAGTCATCAATAAAAGAAACATAATATCTAGACTTTGATAATGAAGGAACATTAACTAGACCAAATACATCGGAATGAACATAATCCTATATACCAGAAGATTTGTGAGGACTAGAAGAAAACGAAACACGGTGTTGCTTTCCATAGATGCAATGTTCATAGAAATCGAACTCAAGGTTACAATCATCAAGCCCTTCTACAAGGTTTTTAAACCTTTCTCACCAATGTGACCAAGTCTATGATGCCATAACATGGTCTTCTCTGCTGGGAGTTTTACCTCCATAGCATTTGCAGTCTGAGAAGAGTCTTCATCTTTCTCTATAGGTGCAGCATTACATGGCTTTACAGAGGCACTGTTACAAAGAACAGGTCGTGCATCCAGCTTGTACAGGGTGCCAGAACAAACACCCTTAGCTAGCACCATTGCACCTCTAGCCATTTTAAAACCTTTACTAGAAAAAGAAACTTCTACACCAGCATCATTTAACTTACTGGTAGAAAGAAGATTTAGAGCCAAACCTGGAATGTGAAGAACACCACCAATTCCTTTGACTCTCCCGTTAGGAAACTGAATTTTGACTCTTCCTCTGCCAATAATCTCCAGCATTGAATCACTTGCCAAGTATACCTTTCCACCATCATACTTCTCATACTTTGAGAACCAATCTCTATTGGATGTCATGTGAAAAGAGGCACCAGAGTCAATCAGCCAGACATCATCAGATGCCTGAGTTGTCAAGGCTGCTGCAATGAAGGCATCTGCATCACTATGAGAAGATTCATTATCAGAAGCATACTTCTTCTTCTCTTTACAATCCCTTCGGATGTGACCAGGTTTCCCACAGTTCCAGCATTTCACCTTGGACTTTTTACCAGGAGATTTTGATCTCCCTTTAGACTTGGATTTTGACTTGTTGTCTTTCTTCTTGGCTTTCTCCTTTGATCTACCCCGAACAGCAAGAGCCTCTTTGGCCACCTTAGAAGATTTCCTTTGCATTTCTTCAGATAGAAGCGAAGCAACCACATCATCCATCTTGAAAGCAGTGGTTGTGCTTCTAATAGCCATCACCAGATGATCCCAACTGTCGGGTAACGAACACAATAGGAGCATGCAAAGATCCTCCTCCTTAATCTTTACACCTATAGATGCCAGTTGAGTAACACTCATGTTGAATGAGTTCAGATGGTCTGCAACAGATGCACCTTCATCCATTTTCAAGGAATACAACTTCTTCCTCAGGAATAACTTGTTTACTAGAGACTTTCCTTGATAAATATCACCAAGCTTCTTCCACAAAGAAACTGCAGACATCTCCTCATGAACATTTAGGAGAACAAAATTAGCTAGACTCAGTCTTATCAAACCTCTTGCTTTTCTATCAGCAAGATCCCAAGCTTCTTGGGTCGTATTTTTTGGCTTAATTCCAGACACTGCAATCCACAGGTCTCTATCCACAAGCAAGTCTTCAATCTTGAGTTTCCATAACTCGAAGTTGCTGCCATTAAACTTCTTAATCTCCACTCTACCAGATGTACTTGCCATCTCAAAATAGAAACAAGTTTATCAATGCAAGACTCCCATTGGAAACAGTATTGGCACAAAAAATGCATTTTTCCTTCAAGGATAACACAAATGGCCAAGCTCTGATACCAGTTTGAAGGGAAAGAGGGCTAGATCCAAAGACCCAATAGTGCGGAAATCTTACCCTTAACACCAATACAACAGAGGAGTGAAACATAAACTAATTCTAATAGCTTCTAAGAAACTACTTTAGATGCATACAACCATTGAATATGAGATAACAGAGAATGAGCAAACACAGATGACACAATATTTTATGTGGGAAAACCTTCTCAAGTAAAAAACCCACCACACAAAGTAAAGTCTATTGTATTATAGTAATGAATCGATTACATACAATTTCCAAACTTCTCTGTTCAGCTCACAATCGCCCAAAGAGATTCGGATCCACTGTTACAATTTTTTACAACATACATTTCGAACCCACTTCAAGAACTCACATTCTTCTTCTTCAGACAACTCTTCTTTTCAACCTGCGACTTCAACTCGTGACTTCAAAAAAAATCATCATCCTTTAACTTACACAAAATGGTGTATATAACCAAACACCAGGTTCGCAGTGAAATTCAAACCCTACCATTAAAGCCACCTACCAATCGCCGACCAAGAAGGTCCAACTGAACACGCAATCAAAAGAGCCCATGCCAAGTCCTGCATCGAGCCACCCAAGCATTCAATGCCATGTCAAAAATAGGTTCGACTCTACCAACTTACGTTGGCCGTGCACCTGCAGCAATAACTATTTCGGTAACCATCCAATCAGCATTCAGTCATATTACCACGTGTCACCATCCCATTGCCAATCGCAACTGACAAAGAGATCAACACGTCCAATCAAACACTGAGCATGAACAAGAATTCTAAGTCTTTACAACTCTGCCAGAGCCGAAGTTGAAACGAGAGACAAAATAGGACTCCACCGAAATTACAGGTTCATGAACCATTTCGGTTCTACCTACGCCAACTGCAAGGAAGAGCAAGCACGAGACAATTCAGCCCAGAGGACAGGACCGGAGTCGGAGTCGAAAATAGAAATGGAAACAGGACTTTACCAAAGAAGTCCATGTTCAAGAAACATTTTGGTTCCGCCTTTGACAACAGTAGGGAACAACAAACCCAAACTGGAACGAAGCGAAAGAAACCATCTCGAGGAGAAACCAAACAGCAAGGAAGACCTAATCGCAAAATCAAGAATCAGAACCGGAGCCAGAATGGAAATAGAAATAGGAACCATACAAACTGACATTGTTAAGTTCCAAAACTGGTTCTACCTTCGACACCACTGAAGAGGAACGAAGCTACAGAAACAGACTGTGAGAAGCGGAGCTAGAGCCAGATCTAGGAGCAAACCCGAAACAAGGCCAAAAGAACAAAGTCAAGGACCAATCCGGTTCCGCCTCCGCCAGAGACAAACCGAAGAACACTTAGAAAGTGGGGAGCGGAGCCGAGGCTGGAATGGGAATGCAAACCAGAACATGGCATAAGGAACAATACCAAGTTCCATTCTGGTTCCGCCTCTGCCAGTCAGAGTAAAAGGCACAAAATTTCACCAAGGAAAAAGAATGAGGACTTCAAGCTGGAAGTTGAGACACAATTTCTCAACATTTTTCTCCATTATATTTCAGTCTGGTGTTTGATCTTTTCAACAAATTGTATACATTCAGTAAACACATTTTTGTTTGAATAGAAGAAAAATAATTAAACTTAGATATTAATTTTCTATGAATTTGAGGAATAACAATTTATCTATCGAATCTACCTGTTTATTTCATGTAGCTGAGTCTTTTCTCAAATCTGGAAATGAATCTTTCTCTTTCTCTGTCAATTTTCTATTATAATTTCTCTTCTTTTTTTGTTCAGGATTGTGAGTATATTTCTTGAAGCTGCTCCTTGTCTGTATTTCTCTTCCCTCTGCAGCTACCTTCTCTTCCTATTATTCTCCTCCTTCCCTTTTCTTCTCTCTTTCTTTCTATCTTCCCTGTTGCTTGCATGTGGTGGAGAGTTGCCTTTTGTTCTTCTTCCCCTTGTTGGTTGTGTCCCTCTCTTCACATGCTATGTAGGGAAGTTTCTTTCTATTCTAAACTCCCTTCATTTTTTCCTTTGTCTGTGCCTCTCTTCCTTCTTTTTTTCCTGCACACCACACCTTCTTCCTTCCTCCCACGTGCCTCACCCTACTCCCTTCCTCCCTGCGCACCTCTTTTCCCTCTCTCCCTACGCCCTCACCTTATCTTCACCTACTGGCTACTCCCTTCCAACCATGCATATCATGTTCTCCCTTCTCCTACGCATGGAAGATTAGTATCTACTCCTTATTTTATTTCTAAGACCACTCTCTTGGCCGCGCATGAGAGAGACCTCTCCCTATCCTCCATTGGTCGCGCCTCTCTCTTCCTGCCACGCCTTGGGAGATTGAAAGTATGGAAGGTAAGCAACCTCCAATGGATAAAGCAAGACTCATCTTCTCCCAAGCCATGCACATAAAAATAATCATGAATCCCATAAAGATAAAAACAATTATGTGTTTTTTTCCCAACACCAAAAATGGATTTCCCTTTTGTGTGTTCTCCAATTCGAATTTCTTCTCCTTTTATCTCATGCAAAATGGTGAATTCACCAATAAATTAGATCCCCTTTTTATGTTTTCATCTCCAGCAAAGATGGCCAAACTCCAAGTTTCATTTTTGTGATTGCATGCTAAATTTATTGAGAGGTGTTTGTTTTCAAATTGATAACTGTTGTTCTCAATTCCATTTCAATTTCCATTGCAAACGTATTGAGGTTTTCTTTTTGTTTTCAATAACTTATTTTAATATTTATCTTATTTAAACATATATTTCCTCTTTCATTAAATACTAAATTTAATAGAAATATCTATTTCTTTTTAAACATTTATTTTTACTTTCATTTATTATTTGCGAAAATAACGAATAAACCAATAACACAATATTTACATTTTTATTTTCTTTCCACGCAATAACATAATATACTCAAATTGAGAAATAATCAATCTCTCCATTTTGTGACAAAAATATTCATTTTCACAATTACGTTCAAGAAAAAGCATAGTCATAATAATCATTAAAATTTAAACCATTTAATCATCACGAATATACATTATAATTAACTAAGTGGTGTGTGAGATTTCATCATCCTCATTAATGTCTAATGGCCAAAAATACTCTACCTGAACAATGTTCTCGCCTTCATTCTCGTTCACCTGTTCCTGCGTTCACTTGCACTCAAGTTCTCATCAGAAATGACAATCCCTGAATTTCATAATAATGAATTCAAAATCATTTCATTTGCATTTAAATTTCAATTTCAATTTCAATCTCAATTTCAATCCCAATTTCAATCCCAATTTCAATTTCAATTTTAGTAATCATTCAACATAAACATTGAAATTCTCATGATTAATAATCGCAATAAAATAATTGATAAAAATCAGTAAGTGACATGTTTTCACTAGGTTTGGTCGTCCTAGTGTCTACATGTGGCATAAATATTTTGCATCAAATTAAAAAAGTGTGTGATTGATCCAAGATGTTGTTTGGGTCCTAATTAAATGTGTATTTGGTTCTCTCTCATTCTTATCCATCGTGGGAATGTTGAGTAGCCGACCTAATTTGAATTTGTAAATTGAAGGATGTTTAGCCGACCTTGGAGAATGCTTCTAGGGTTGAAGATGGTATAAAATAAAATCAAGATGTTGCAAATTAAATATCGATCAATCAATCAAGGAAGTGAAGTGTGCGAACAAGTGCGAAAAGAAGAGTCTGTAAGAGTGAATCAAGGCAATAGTAATTTGATGTGTTAGATTCCTGAAAGTAGTGAGATGATGATGTCTACAATCTTCTAATCAAGCTAAAAATGTATGGAACCTTTGTGGTGGATCTTTATTTATCTTTTATTTTTCTATAGGCAATGAGCCTCCTTCTGGATAGTGAGTCCTATTGTAGGTAGTGAGCCTTTGTATCTAGGCAGTGATCCTTTGTATCTGGTATTGCATTATTACTATATTGTGAGCTAATTGTCACTGTGGTTTTTCCCTCATTGGGTTTTCCATGTAAATTTGGTGTCTCTAGTGCTTGCCTTCTGTTATTTTCATTTCATGTTTACACTTAATAACAAATTGAGTTAAAGTGGAATCGATTAAGGTTAGAAGTAAAGTAATTTGATACAACTGATTCACCCCCCCCCCCTCTCAGTTGTCTTGTGCATTTCAACACAAAAGCCCTCTACAACCTCATGGGCTAGGATTGTGCGTCTCCATGTTGTCTCTTAGGCTGACTTGACAAAAATGGTAGTATACTAATCATCAGGCCTCTCCTGCCTCTCGCCCAACTATTTGGAGACTCTATCAAGTAGGTACCTCTCAATAATTGTATGCTCTTGGCCCTACATGAACTGAGTCTGTCGAGCAAAGAACAACTATTGAACATCATCGTACCATTCTGACATGCAAAGCCACGACCATCATCTGAATATTGTCATCTCATCATTCACTCCACCAATATGGTATGTTGAGCTACCCTATGTGCTATAAAGTGATGGTGCCTCTATACCGCGAAATAACTGGATCATCTGGCTCCACATCTACCATGTGAACAATCAGTTGGAGCACGACAATGTACTCCCAAGCCCATATGTGAAGAAGAGTGACACTAGTTCCAATGGCTTTGCCATCACAATACACAAAGTCATGCATATCATTGTATAGGGAGGCCAGCATCACTAGTCCCCAAGCAAATAAATTCCTCCTAAATAGCATCACGTGCAAGGCTAGCCCCCATCCAGGACTAAATCCCCTGCTTCGCCGATCTGGGGCAACCAAACCTAAGATCACTGCTACATTGATCAATATGAAGGTCAATGCTCGACCTCTATACATCTCAAGGTCAATCTGGGAGTTGACCAAGATAATGGCCTCCTGGTCAAGAAGCTCATGGTAGGCATCATATTCGGCGTTAGTATCATAGATCACACGCTCATCATGTATCAGAAATTGCAAAATTTTCCATACATCCTCCAACATCACTGTCACCTCACCATTAGGTAGGTGGAATGATGAGGTCTCACTACGCCATCGCTCACATAGCGTTGTCATCATCACCAAATGGGTCTACTCAATGGGCATATAGCAACGTACCACAATCCAATCTCTCACAGGGTCTCCTATCATAGCTCAAACAAATCATCAAGTCTAGATAGCACAATCTACCAGTGCTCGCGAGACATCAAAGGATGAATAACCTCCTACACCCATGAAGTGCACGACATCAAAATTCACAAAAAATGGCTAAGTTTTGAGTTTTTGTCCCCCAAAATGACAAAAGTGTTGCTATTTATAATAGTGTCGCTATAACTCAAATTCCAAACATCGACGTTGGATGCATTCAAATTGAAAATCATGGTATGCATCACTAATCACACATGTGTCGCTATTTGACCTTGGAAAACCCTGATCCTAAATTGCAAATTGTGAGGTGTGTCGCTATTTACACCCACATCACGATTTAAAATCTGAGACCCTAATTTTAAATCATGAACTATGTCGCTAATCACATATGTGTCGCTATACATCAAAATAGAATCACTATATAGCGATGCCACCAAAATTCAAATTTCAAATTGCAATAAATGCACTCAAAAGTCAAAATGCAAGTCAAGTTTTGAATCACATACCAGTGGTCCTACGCCTAGTGGCCTTTGGTACTCACGAACCCGATTGGAAATGTGTCATGGGAGCACTTGTTGCACCATTTCGTCGGAGGGTCAAAGCTCAAAATGCAAGGATTCTCTAAGGTGTGAATGCACAGATGAATTGAAAGTGACCCTCCATCACCTATTCAAGCATGCAAATTAGGGTGTTTTGCCATAATTTAACCTTGAAGCTAGGGTTTATCACCATTTTCACCAATCTTTCCAAATCGAAGCTTATTTTGCACCATTTTTTCACATTTTGGCAATGTTTTTTGCATCCCGAAGCCTTTTCGGACCCCTCGGGCAGCATTACATCTTTGTCGAGAAATCAACCCAAAATTCAAAATTTATGCTTGATTTATCGAGGGGGCAGGGAACCAACTTATTCCTTCTATTGGGGCATCCAAAAATTTATTAAAAAAAACAATTGATTTAAGCAGCAATTTTTAACCCGAAGAAGCGTCAGTCTTTGAACCAAAGTAGCAAGTACCTCGCTTCAAAGAGGGGGAAAATGTATCCACTTAAAAATGTCCTGAATGATATCATGCACTCGAATTAGGTATACTAACATCATTTTGTGTTGAAACCCATCCTCTTTTTTCTTAATTAACTAAATTAACCTAGCTATTTAATTAATTATGTAATTTGCATCTATTAAACTAATTAATCTAATTGGTTTAATTCACCCCCTTTCATGCTAACATTTCATCTTATTAAATTAAATACATCAACTTATTTAATTTAATCCCTAAGTCCTCTTATTTAATTAAATAACCCTAGGTTGTTTAATTAAATGTCATATCATATCTCCCCTTTTTATTAAATCACTTTATTTAATGAATATCATCTAATTCCTCTTAATTGTATAAATTAAACCTTTTTTTAATTAGAAATTACTAATAAATCTAATTTCTCCCCCACTTGTAAGGGAATATTCCTCCTTTGCACATTCTTCCAAAAGGAATATTCCCATGGAATGTTCCTTCCCGTTTTGCACAATTAAACTTTGTTTTAATTTGCTAAATATATATTTTCCTCACCCATGAGGATATTCTAAGGAATATTCTTTTTTTCCAACAAACTTACTTGACTTCTTGTGCAAGTTAACTTGTGACCTCTTCTGCAAGTTAAAAGTGTGTTTAAACAAAGGTGAGCCCTTGATTAAATCCCATAATTGATTCTCATCTGTTGATGAGAATCCATGATCCATGCCTCCAACTTCTTCCATCCTTGACCATTGATTAACCTTTTTGATCTAAACCCTCCATTTCTCATTTTCTCTCTTATAAATAGGTCACTATTTGGAGGAAAATGGATCCATCTTTTAACATCAAACTTATGTTGTTAAAATCTCTCTCTCACTCATATTTAGCATCTTTTTTTAGTTTAATTACTTGCATAATAAACTTATCTTTCATTAATGGCTTCCATGGTAACTTAGATGCATTTATGTAGCTTGTTTGTTAATTAAGGTTTTAATCTTTTAGCTTAGAATCTATTTAGATTAGCTTTGCATTTGCACATCTTGATCATTTTAGCATACATCATGTTAAATTAGCTTGCATCATGTTAATTTAGCTTTAAATCATGTTTCATCACACATCTATCAATGGTTTCATCAGTTTTCTTCAATAAAACTAGGTGAAACGAGCTCATTTATCCACAGGGATTGGGAAAGGGTCATCGTTCTACATCAATGTGACACCACTCTCACAATAGGATAAGTTTCAAATGGATTAGAGTAGGTGTTTTTAAGTTTTCATAGTTTAGCATGTTATTTTTGATAAAATGCTTAGTTTAGCTTATTTTGAATGATCTTTATTGGATTGAAGTTTAGTGGCATGAATATGCTTCAATTCTTCATGGATCAAGTGTAGTTCGCTCATACTAATCTGTCGATCACACTTTCATTTATAAGATTCAAAAGAGTCAATTTAAAAAAAAATTGGGATCCATTGGGTCCCCAAGTTATGGTATTTCTTCCACCCTTAATAGGTCTCCAAAAACTTTAGATGTCAAACTAGAATTTGGCCTCTCCTTGGTCTTACACTCTTCTTTGCTCTATTTTTCTTTGCCAAGGTTTAACCATGGTGTTCACCTTATTATGGAACTATTGTTTCTCACTATTCTATGTTATACACTACTCTTAGCTTCACACTTCTATTTGTCTTCTTTCATTTTCTCACCTTTGATCCTCTTATCTTTTTTGCACCTTTGCCCTATTTTTCTCTTTTATCCTTTTTCACTTCATTCCACCTTCACTTATAAAATTTTGTGATATTACACCCTTTTTTCACTAGTAAATTTAATATTATTGTTGTTGCTATAATATTTTATAATAATTTTATTCGTTACATAATCACTTTTTTACTAACCTTTTTTATAGAAAATGCGGGAATCGGGTAGCCCCTATAAACTACAGTGCACTTTGTAAAAAAATTCACGTGATTGATCACGTTGGCATGACATGCCCTCTAGTACCATGAGGACAAGGGGAGACTAGATCTCATGACCTCTTTCTTGCAATATGATGCTTTAGTTAATTGAACTAGGACCCCGCCCCCACTTTTGTACTTTCTTATTCAAAATATGATAACACTTTAATTTTAGTAATATATGAACTTCATATAATCTATACTCTATTTTATGCATATTTTCATAAAAAATAGAAAAACTTCCAAAAGTTTATTTAAGAGGTTATAAGTAATAGAAATACTTATCCATATGGACTATAATGAATACATACAAAATACACATAACTCTTCTAATGATTATTAAAAATACAACAAAGATACTCAAATTATGTAGTCATCACACACTAGAAGAAGAAAACATGGAGACAATAGAGACACCATATGTTGTCAACACTTCTTCCTCATCTATAAATACTATAAACATATACAAAATAGTGCCTTAATTGCTATAACATTATAAAAATATTAATCTATTTTTTTGTCATCATGTGTAGTGATGACAACCCAAATGCATGTTTTAATAGCTAAATTGTAGTTTCTTGCATCATACTTCACATTTTTTTGAATAATTATGTGTATTTAAAAAATATATTACTATATAAATAAACAATATCTAAAATCTATTATAAAGATAAAATAAAGTTAAAAAACTTCCTATCTCATATAATAACTTTCTTACATTTAAAAGTATTACTTTATCCTATCAACATAACCATTACACCATACATGATACAACTGCTAATTATGCTTAAATAAAAATCAGTATAAAAAATATAAACATTAATCATTTTCCAAAGAATATTTTAAAAAAAAACTTACTCTATTTTTTCACAAACTATAATCCCACATTTCTAATGTTAAAATTTAATTAATAAAATAAACACTTTAAAACATTTTTTAAATTAAAATCTATCCAACAATAAGGCTAGAGCGGATGGGTGTGACCCTCCATTCCTACCCTTCTTCATGAATAAGAAAACAAAGAAAATGATAATCAAAGTTAACTATTTAAAACACATAATTAGTGATTCGCTCACCTTCACATGTAAAACCTTCATAATATCTTTCTAATTTTCCAATGATGACAATGATGACATTATTTTTAGTCTTTTTCCACTATAACCACAACAACCATAAACAACCCATTTTCCCTTTTTCATAAAGACATTTTTATGAATTTTCTAGCTTTAAATGAGCACATCTGTTGACATATCCTCCATTATCCCATTTTCACATTATTCTAATATCTCAAACCCATACTTAAAGAAAAAAAACAAGGAATGAATTTGTTGTTCACAATGGTGTTAAGTTGAAGTGGTCCATGGCCGCCAATACTCCTCTTTTTCTCATTCTTTTTTCTTATACTTCTAATGCTTAGCGTGTGGTCATAATTAGTTAAAGAATATTTTGTTTAACATGTAATTGTTTGCACATGGATAGAAATCCATTAATAATTTTTAATATTTATTGTAATATTTTTTTAATTTATTAATTATAATTTAAAAAATCAATTTAATTAAGAAATGATTTTGTTATTTAAGGTTTTTTTAATATATATGGATAAAACTAATTCTTTTTGGAAGAAAGTGTTTTGTTATTAAAATATTTTTTATGCTAAATTACAATACAAATCTAAGATGAAGAATGTTTGTATATAAGAAAGTAGATTATATAATTAAAAAACTAAATGCAAAACCATGACAAGGAGAAAGAAAAGAGCTTGGTGCCAAAATGAATAGCTCATTGTCTGGAATGTCCACACATTGTATTGTCATTCAATTAATGTGTTATCATCCTAGACACATATTGTCATCCCAAAAAAATAGAAAAACTAGATTATATGGCTTGGAAATGAATTTTTGCACCATAAGGAGACATGCAACAAAATAGAAGACTAGGAGGTACCAAAATAGTTATATGTTGGGAAATCAATTTAATCTATAGATTTAAAAACAAAATAAACATGAAAATAAAAATTAAAAGGAAACAAGACCTCTCTGTGGTTGAATCTTTCAAACACCTATAGCTATGAACATGGAAAAGGTTTGTGACTACTTAGGAGCTTGCCACAAATGGTCAAGCCCATAATTTGGCTTTTCATTTTTCATGGAAAATAAAATAAATAGAGTGAAAGAGTGTTAGCTTATCGTATGTGCATTAAGGACTAAGATCACTAAATAACATATGAACTACAAGTGATAACTACCTAGTGTATAAGAAGCTACACCCTAGTGTGCATAATAAACTTGTAAGAAAGGAGAGTACCAAGATATATTGTCAAATTGAAACAAATGATATAGAGATGCACTATATTATTCAAATAAGAAAAATTGTTTAATGAGAGAATATTAATAGCATGATGTAGAGAAGAATGAGCATATAGAAGTATCAATAAAGATCTAGTAGTATGTAATTTCAACTTGAGCTTCAACAACAAATGTTTGATTAATAGAATGCAACCAAAAGAACCAATAAGAGAAAAAAATAGATAGAGAGAGCTAAGAGAAGATAGAGTTATTCCCCCTTGTCCAAATACATAGAGAGGGTTTTACAAGAGGGTTGCGGAAGTTGAAGGATCGCATTTGAATGGTACATGCATTTTTTGGACAAATAATATTACAATAGGTAGTTGGGTAGGAAATTGATATTTTAAACTTAGAATCTTATGGATGCTATCACGCCACATGGATATTTATGCAATATGTTAGCATCCTAATGAAAATGTTCAGATTTCAACATATGGTCTCAAGTTAGGAAGGAGAATCAAAAAGTGATACAAAAATTTAGCAATCTAGTATGGGGAAAATGCCAAGACCCAACTAAGCTTAAAATGTGCCAAGGGAATGTACACCAAATAAAACCCAAAACATGACATGAAATTTCTAGGGTATGCAATTTCCTACATTATATTTTGCCCCTAGTTTAGCATGATAATGACACTAAGTGATAAGTTATGTCAAAGTATAAGAATGAAATAACTAAAAGAAAATATCATGATACATGATACTCTAAAAAGGATACTATAGATGATGTAGAATGATTTTTCAAGTTGAGAAACTATGCCCCTAAATTAAGGACTTAGAAAACAATAGTATTAGATATTGCAAGTTTACAAAGATCACAATGCTAGAAAAACACACAATCCTACATGATACAAATGCTAGAAAACATAAATCTACAAAATATATATGTCAATATAACATGAAATAAACAATAACATAGGAAATATAATATGATGAGAATAATGATGTGAAGGAGAAAATGAATAAGAGAGAACTAGTGAATGTCACAAAAAAGAATAAAATTCTACTAGAATGAGGAGAAAGGAATATTCATTAGAATGACAAGACTTGAATTTTAACCCCTCATATTGTTACCTACTTTTTGTAAAAGGTGAGAGGTTAGGTCCCTAGTATTCTATGTTAATATCATATATCCTAAGAATATAATATATATTCCTAAGTATAATGAGTTAAGCACTTGTGGCATGCTTAACATTAACACTAGTTTTAGTTAATACATTAAATACTATTTATTAGGATGAAGGGGTATGTCCCTACATGGTTAAGATTATAGATAAAGGAAGAGATGATCCTCCTAAATCATCATATCATCTTTTATTCAATGCATATCATATTTTATGATTATTGGAGGTAACCCCCTTGAAGCGATCTGCTATAATTATGATTTCTATAAATATTTTCAAGAAATATCATAATAAGTGGTGTTAGAGCCTACAATTTGGGCCATCCTTCTTGTTTCCACCATATCTTCCAAACCAGTGTGGATTTTGATCTGATCTTTTTTAGGTTTGATATATTCCAAAGGTACATTCTCAAAAAGAAATTCAGACTTTCAAGGTACATTTTCAAAAAGTTATTTTGATTTTATGCTTTTTCATTATTTTGCTCCATAGGCCGCAATTTTTAGAATTTTTGTAAAATATTTACATTTTTGGAAAGCTTATTAAAAATTAGGTAGGGTATGTTCTTTATAATTTACTATTTAAAAATTAGTGGTCAAACTTTAGTCATTTCTTTTTATTATTTTGTTCTAGACTATAATTTTTGGAATTTAAAAAAATAAATTATATTTTTGGAAACCTTATAAGAAATTAGGTAGGTCAATTCTTTGTAATTTATTGTTATACATAAAATAAGGTCCTTAATTTAGTGGTCAAGATTTAGTCAAACCATAAATTTCAAAACTAGTCTTAGAATATGTTCTAAATTTTTGTGGTTATAACTCGCACTAGATTATATCCTTCCTTAATTAATAAAGAGGAATCTATTGTTCAAAATAAAAACAAACTTGAATCCACGTCATATTTAGGACTAGAAGACTCTTTTATGAAGGGGGGAATTGATGGCCGTCTTTATTGTCAACCACCAAAAATTGAGGCAATAATCACACCAAAATTGTGAAAAAGTGATAAATTTTATTAAGAATAACTTATTTGACCTATTTACAATATCCTTAAATGAGGGGTTATGTAGGTTTGAAAAAGTAATACTATCTGAATTAAGGGGTTCAAAAATCCACCAAGGTGGGTACAACCTTAATAGACAAAATCAAGGAATAGGTCAATATTTTTAAGGTTCAAAACTAAACCTACCCAAAATAGATATATGTAAGTTTGATGGTACAGATGTAACATAAAGGATAAGTCTCATGGAACAATATTTTAAACTTCATAATATATCAAATGATGCAATTGTTGGCATAGCCTCATTACATTTAGAATCTGAATATTATCAATGGTACAAATGGATGATGGGTAAAAAACAAGGGAAATTACTTACTTGGAGATAATTTACCAATGAATTAGTAGCCCACTATGAGCAACCATAGAAGGGGAGCTATTTTACCCAACTTACAAATTTAAAACAAATAGGGTTTGTAGTAGAATACAATATTGAACACATGAGATTGGAAATTCGAACTCAATATGTGACACCTTATCAAAGGCTACAACTCTAAATTAATGGACTTAATGAGAAAATTAAACATGATGTTTGTTTATTGGAACCTTGTACAGTTAGAAAGGCAATGCAACAAGCATTTCATATAGAGAAAACAAACCTTACTACAAAAAGATCAACATAAGGCCAAATAGTAGGATGGAAAGATAAAAGTGTTAGTAATCCTACTAACGAAAATGGGGCTAACCTTTTTATCCCAAAACAAGTAGAGAAAAGAGAAAAGGTTTTATGTTGGCATTGTGATGGAAAATGGTCTAGGGGCCATAAATGTGGTAATAATGAGAAGAGACTAATGATTATTGAGAATGAGGTTGAAGAAGAGGAAGAATAACTATAGAAGAACCAAATATGGAACTAAAGAGTGAAGATTTAGAGGAAGAATATAGTTCTACTAAATTAAATGGAACAAGAAAACCACAAACACTTAAGGTTTTTGGTTATATAAAAAAGAGAAAGGTAATAGTGTTTATTGATACAAGTAGTACACACAACTTTATTGATAATATATTAGCTCATGACCTTAATGATGTAGAGACAAAGGCCTCACTCACAAAAAACTTAACACATCAGAAATAGGGTTTCAATACAAATGGTGAAAATGTGCATTATTGTTCATTCTTGACAACTTGCTCTTAAAGCCTAAAACATGGGGGCAGCAATTTGGGTTTTTTGGTCATAAATTTCATTGTAAACATGCTATTAAAAATTTAAGACTTGTTTATAATATACTTTTGTCCCTTACTAAACATATTTTAAAATTAAATAGGGTTGTTTTGTACAAAACATGCAAAACAAGGTGTTCATTGATCAAACCCAAGGTTGCCTCATTGTGAAATGCAACAAACTGTCATTCCTAACTTTTACAAAACACCTAATTAAGACAATAACTCTGGTGAGGTTGAATATAATATATTTATAGAACTTTCCTTAAATTTTTATAAAGATCTAACAGTGGAAACAAGAGTTATGACATTTTCTATGTGACTGCAAACCCTAGGACAACTTTCAAGCAGCTTCACAAAAAATGCTTGTAACTTATTCAAACGTGGATTAAATTTAACCAAATGAAAGGTAACTAAATTATATTTCCAACCATACCACGTGAAGGTTATAAAAAGGTCATATAGAGTTGTACCATGTGAAAGAACATGACTCTTACAGGAAAAACATAGAAAATTTGCTCCAAATTTATTCTAATTTTCATTCCAATCTCCTTTCGACCTTCCCAACCTTGGGATTCATGTTTAAAACATGTATTTATGATTTTAAAATGGTTCATAACCAACTTTTCAAATTATAACAGTTCATATTCCAACATTGTCCAATATTGACACTTCATATTCCAACATTGTGCAACATTGACAATTTCTTACATCTAGACCCTAACTAACCCTTAATGACTCAAAACCAGACTCCAACACATATTAAATGGTCTTAGAAGACCTTATTACATTTAAACAACTCAAAAAAAAACAAAATATCAACTTTTGACCCCTTGGAGGCATAAAATGACTTGTGGGTGCCCCTGCACCATACTCCCCAGAGGAAACATAACTCGAGTCCACTTAAGTGCAGGTCTTCCCTCTCTTCCCAGTCTTCCAATTCTTCTGCAACTTGTCCTTCAATTTATGTTTTGCGGTCCTGACTTTCCTTGGATCTTTCTTCTTCTTCTTTCATTTTCCCCTACTGAGCATCTTCTCAACTTCAAGGTTCCAAAATTCTAGTTCTCATTCATATGCTTCAGTACCACCATCTATGTCTTCATCTTCATCATTGGAATACAATATGTCAGCATATTCATCATCCATAAAATCAGAAAATACAACC
Organism: Sequoiadendron giganteum; assembly: GCA_007115665.2. NCBI lineage: Eukaryota > Viridiplantae > Streptophyta > Pinopsida > Cupressales > Cupressaceae > Sequoiadendron > Sequoiadendron giganteum. Next base: position 244,468,574 of record CM021109.1, read on the forward strand.
ATTACCTCAGTTGCTTTGGCAACATATTTGTCCCCATAGTGTGTTACATTTGTATAACCATCTTCATACACTATATGCAGTTCTCATATTTCTTTATACCCTTTTCCATCCTCATTTTCATCTGATGCACCTATAAACACATCCTCACAAGTATTGTTAGAAATAAAATTTTGAATCTGAATGGATCCATTTTCTTCACATTTTTCCTCTTCCTCATATGGTTTTTTCTCTTCCATCATCAAAAAATACTTTCCAAGATATAGTGTTGTTGTCCTCTCTTGCATTCTTCTCCTCTAAATTATCTTCTTGATAGGACACTTTATCCTCCTTCTTATTGGTAAATTCCAACCACTTCCTTGTGTTGCTTTCTCAAGACACTATTGCATCTCAAGATCCATTCTTTTTTGCATTTTTTCTTGAATTTATTTCATTTGTTTCAAGGCATGCCTCAACTCTATTATCTCTTGTTGAACATTTAGTTGTTTTTCTTTCTCATTTTTCTTCTTCATCTCACTTTTCTCTCTTCTTTTCTCGTGTTGTTTCTTGCTTGGTAACTCCTTACTCTGCAAGTCTCCATGGATGAATCTTCTCAACATTTCCATTCTTCTTCCTCAAGAAAATCTCTTTCACCTTGCTTCTTCTTAATGATTCTTGTCTTGGTGATACCTCACCTTAGGCCCCTTTATTTTCCCTTGGCCTAGTCTTTTGGTATCCAGGCTCTTCCTTCAACTTGTAAAAAGATAATACACAACTCTCAAAACTTATATTTCCCAGATCTTCAAGCTTTGATACCAAAATGATGTAGAGACAAAGGCATCACTCAAACAAACTTAACACATCACAAATAGGGTTTCAATACAAATGGTGAAAATGTGCATTCTTGTTCATTCTTGACAACTTACTCTTAAAGCCTAAAACATGGGGGCAGAAATTTGGGTTTCTTGGTCATAACTTTCATTGTAGACCTGATATTAAAAATGTAAGACATTTTTGGAATACTCTTTTGGCCCTTACTAAACATATGTTAAAATGAAATAGGGTTGTTTTGCATGAAACAAACAAAACAAGGCATTCATTGATCAAACCCAAGGCTACCTCACTATGAAATGCAACAAACTGTCATTCATAACTTTCAAAAAAAATATAATGAAGCCAATAAATCTTAGTGAGGTTGAATATAATATAGTTACAGAACTTTCCTAAAATTTTTATAAAGATCTAACGGTGAAAACAAGAGTTATGACATTTTCTATGTGACTGCAAACCCTAGGACAACTTTCAGACAGTTTTCACAAAAATGTTTGTAACTTATTCAAAAGTTTCCATGGAATTTAACCAAAAAAAAACCAAATAAAAGATAACTCAATTATCTTTCCAACCATACCATGTTCATGTCGTACAAAGGTCATACAAAGCTATACCATGTGAAAGAACATGATTGTTATAGGAAAAACATAGAAAATTTGCTCCAAATTGATTCCAATCTCCTTCCGACCTTTCGAACCTTGGGATTCGTGTTTAAAAAATTATTTATGATTTCTCAATGGTTCATAACCAACTTTTCAAATTACAACGGTTCATATTCCAACATTGTGCAATATTGACACTTCATATTCCAACATTGTGCAACATTGACAATTTCTTACATCTAGACCCTAACTAACCCTTAATGACTCAAAACCAAACTCCAACACATATTAAATGGTCTTAGAATACCTTATTACATGTAAAAAACTCAAACAAAACAAAATACCAACTTTTGACCCCTTTGAGGCATAAAATGACCTATGGGTGCCCCTACACCATTTAATTATTTTGTATATCCAGTATCTAATTTTCAAGTCATGATAGTTGATGGAAAAAAAATCTCTTGTGGTGGTAAGTTTCATTATATAAAAATTTCAATGGGAAATTACCATCTATATTTAGATATGTTTTTTATTCCAATAGGTGGAGTAGATGTAGTTTTAGGAGTACAATGGCTTAAACAGTTGGGAACAATGTCCTTCAATTTTCAAGAATTATTTATGACTTTCAACTCTAATGGAAAAAATTATAAACTTATAGGAGTAACATCACCACCAAATCAGCTTATTAGCTCTCATAGGATGGAAAATTTAATTAAGAAAGGTTCATATGGTCTAGTGGCACATCTAAATTTTATAGAAGCGCAAGATGTGAAAACTCAACATCCACAAGAACTTCAAGAGATAATTCAAAAATACCAATTTATTTTTAAAGAACCTAAGGTTCTAACACCAATTAGAGACCATGATCATGCCATTGAATTAATACCTAGAATCATTCCTCCTAACATTAGACCTTATCATTATCCTTATGAACAAAAGATAGAAATTGAAAAAATAGTTAAGGAAATATTGGATTTAGGAATTATTCATCCTAGTAAAAGCCCCTATTCATCTCTAGTGGTTATGGTTAAAAGGAAGGATGAATCATGGAGAATGTGTCCTTATTATAGGGAACTAGATAAGCTCACTCTTAAGGATAAGTTTCATATTCCTAATATTGATGAATTGTTAGATGAACTAAATGGTGTAGTTTTCTTTACTAAGTTAGATTTACGTTTTGGTTTTCATCAAATTCATATAAAGGAAGAGGATATACATAAAACTGATTTTAGATCACATGAATTGAATTATGAATCCTTAGTAATGTCATTTGGTTTAACTAATTCCCCATCAACTTTTCAAAGCCTCATGAACTCAATACTTCACCCATTTCTTCACAAATTTTTGGTGGATTTCTTTGATGATATTCTTATCTATAGTAAATCATGGGAAGAACATTTGCAACATGTAAATAATATATTACAAGTATTGGAAGATAATAAATTATATTCCAATCCATATAAATGTGTCTTTGGGATAAAAGAAATAGAATTTGGGACATGTGGTGTCACATGAAGGTGTTAAGGTAGACCCCAAGAAGATTGTTCCAATAAAAGAATGGCCAAAACCTAAAAATAGCAAAGGGTTGAGAGGATTTTTGGGTCGAATGGGATACTATAGAAAATTTATTTGTAATTATGCTTGTATCACATCACCCTTAACAATTTTATTAAAGAAGGATTCCTTTTCATGGTTAAAGCTATCCTCTAAAGCCTTCCAAAAACTAAAAGCAACTCGAACTTTAACCCTGGTACTAGCTACTCCAGACTTATCTATGACATTTGTGGTAGAATTTGATGCTTCTAGACATGGAATTGGGGCAGTACTAATGCAAGAAGGGCATTCATTAGCATTTGAGAGTCGACAACTCAAAGGAAAAAACTTGCTAAGGCCCACATATGAGAAGGAAACATTAGCCATTATTCATGCAATTAAAAAATGGTGTCAATATTTAATGGGAAGGCATTTCAAATTCAAGATAGGTCATGAGAGTCTAAAATACTTTTTAGAACAATGACTATCCTCGTCAAAACAACAAAAATGGGTTACCAAGATGCTAGGATATGACTTTGAAATCAACTATAAAAAGGGTAAAGAAAATATTGTAGCTAATGCCATTTCTCGACAAGAAGTAGAGGAATCAAATATTTTTTATGTTTCCTTAATACAACCAAAATGGTTATAAGTTGCACAAAAAGAGTGGAAAAATGATCCTCAAATACATGATCTCATTCTAAAACTTTAACATGACCCATCTTCTTTCGATAAGTATGTTTGGAAAAAAGATACATTATGGTACAAAGATAGATTATTTTTATGTTAAAATTATAATTTAAAAGAAGACATATTATCTCAAATGCATGACTCGCCAATAGGAGGACATTTAGGGTTTCTAAAGACCTAACATTGTCTAAAGAAAGATTTCTTTTGGGAAGGCTTAAAAGGGGATGTTAAGAAATTTATGGTTGAATGTTTAATATACCAAAGAAATAAAGATGAAACAATAAATACTCATGTCCTCTTACAACCTTTAGGCATTCCAACACAACGTTGGGAGGAAATATTAATGGACTTCATTAAAGGTCTACCAAAATCTGATAATCTTGATGTAATTTTGGTTGTTGTGGATAGACTTACCAAGTATGTACATTTTTGTGGACTCTCTCATCCATTTCAAAGTACAGTGGAAAAATAATTCATGTAAAATGTGTAAAAAATTCATGGAATTCCCAAAATCATAGTGAGTGATCATGACCCTATCTTTACTAGAATTTTTTGGACAAACTTATTTATAGCATGGGGTACAAAACTAGCACATAGTTTCCCTTATCATCCACAATCTAATGGCCAAATAGAAATTGTGAATAAATGTTTAGAAGGATATTTACATTGTTTTACCTTTGATAAACATAAACAATGGCCCAAATGGCTACCATTAGAAGAATGGTGGTACAACACATCCACTAAAATGACTCTATTTGAGGCTCTTTATGGATACCCTCAACCAACTACCACTTCTTATTTGTAATCTCATTCTAAAGCTCATGCAATAGAGGACCATATTCAACACCAACAAGAAATACTACAAATCCTTAAGGATAATTTAGTTATGGATCAAAATAGAATGAAACAACAAGTTGATCAACATCGCAGTGAGAGAAATTTTGATGAGGGGGATTGGGTATTTCTTCAATTACAACCTCATAAACAAATTTACCTTAAGAAACATAACAACATGAAGCTCACCCCTAAATTTTATGGTCCTTATAAGGTTCTCCATCGAATAGGAAGTGTAGCTTATAAGTTAGAACTTCCTCCATCTTCCAAAATTCATCCTATCTTCCATGTTTCTTGTTTAAAGAAAGTAATAGGTAGCAATATTATAGTCCAGTTAGAATTTCCAAAGTTATATGAAGAAGGAAAGTTTATTTGAGAACTTGAGAAAACTATTGAGAAAAGAGTGAAACAATTGTGAAATAGCTATCTCTGAGTTCCTAATCAAGTGGAATAATATGCCAATGGAAGATGACACATGGCGGGTGATCCCACAAAATTGGTTTACAATTTAGTTGAGGAAGGAAAATTGCAAAAAATGCCCCTATGAAGAAAATTTTGGGTTTTGGGGGGTTTGAATGAACTTATGGTTTGAGCGAACTCAAAATGGGGTTCACTTGAAACCCCATTCAAGCGAACCCTATTCAATGATGGAACACATATTTTTCACATTTTCTAGAATGGAAACATAAGAAAATTTTGAAAAAAGGGGGGTTCGCTCAAACCCCCCTTCGTTCGAAAGGTCAAGGGGGGTTCACTCAAAGGGGGTTCGAGCGAACCCCCCTTTTTCCCCCTTCTCCCCCTCTTGCACCAAATTTTTCCCTTTGAAGCTCAGGTTGAGGATGAAAATGGAGGAGACTTCACAAACCCAACTAGATGATGGTATTCCTCAGAATGAGTTATCCATCAAATATAATTTTAATATGTTTTGGTTTTATTAATTTGTTTTAGTTTGATTAAACATAGTTTTTTCACCAAAAATCAAGTTCTTTGTTCTGCACATGTGAAAAAATAAGAGATTGTCAAAAAAAAAATCAAAAATATCAGTGCGCTAGATATTGATGTCCCTGATCCAACAAAAAAAAACTTGAAATTCGATACATACAAAATAAGTTATGCTTTAGCTAGTGAATCATATCTAAATTATAACTAGTTTGACTTTGAAACTTAATTACGAAAAAAATATTCAATGAAATGCTATGAAACCAATTCCATGCACTAGATATCGTAGTTACAAATCTAAATTTGAAAAAACTAGAATTTTATCCTTCATAGAAAAAAAGTTGTGTTAGCCAGTAATGTCACTCTTTAAAAATGGTGTTTACTATTAAAAATTAGTTTTCAAAGGAGATGGAAAAAGAAGTGCAATCTAATTCCAAAATTTTTGAAAAAAATATATATTTAGAATCTACAGACAAAATGTCACAAATCACTAGTTTGCACCATCTTCAAATTTCTCACGGTTTAGCCACTATAGGTGCCCAAAAGTGAAGATTTAGTTTAAAAAATCAGTTCAATGTCCAGTTTGGCCAAAAATTATAAACTGGTATTGTGGGATCACCCTGTTAGGAAGATGAACAATTCATACCAAATCATACAGATTGTTAAGCATTGAGGAAAATTCTTTTTTGAAGGGGTGGGGAATGTTAGGTCCTTAATATTCTACCTTAATATCATATATTCTATGAATATAATATATATTCCTAAGTATGGTGATTTAAGCACTTGTGGCATTCTTAACATTAACACTAGTTTTAGTTAATACCTTAAATACTATTTATTAGGATGAAGGGGTATGTCCCTACATGGTTAAGCTTATAAATAAAGGAAGAGATGTTCCCCCTAAATCGTCATATCATATTTTATTCAATTCTCATCATATTTTATGATTATTGGAGGTAATACCCTCGAAGCGGTCTGCTATAATTTTGATTTCTACAAATATTTTCAAGAAATATCATAACATGAGAATAAGAAAAGGGATGATAAGAAATAAGTTTGTGAAAAATAGAATATATTCCCAACAAAGGTGAGGAAGAAAATTTACTATTTTAAAAGTTTAGAAAATTTTAAAGAAAAGGATTTTTGAATATTACATGAAATAATAATAGAGAGAAAAAAACAGGATAGAGAAGAGGGTTGAATGTGAGGTTTCATGGAAGAAATGACACAAAAATTCAAGCTTGTGGTAGAAAGTTATGCTATTTTTGTCAAGGTGTTAAAATTTTGAAATTTTCCTTATAAATATGAAATTTTTACTATTTATTTTCTTTTTTACCTTAGAGAAAATAAAACATTAAGAGCATTCCTAGAGCTAAAATTCCACATTGATGACAATTACAACATAAAATACTAGACCAAATAAGGGAGCAACTAGCTCAAGGGCACCCATTCAAAGAGGTAAGAATTGTTTTTAGTTTTTTTTAGTTTTTTTTAGTTTTTTTTAGTTTTTTTTATTTTATAGCTTGGTGGGACCCACAAGCCATGTAAGAATCTTAGGATAGTGCTAACGGCCTAGGAATGTACTAGTATGTACTATGTGTGTATAAGTGATGTACAAGCATGATATTTGTGCTAGAGTCCAAAAATGGTGGTAGTATCTAACCACACTAGAATCTTAAGAAGTAAGAAACTTTTTGAATTTTTTAGAATTAAAATGTATATAATTTGATTTTGATTTATTTTTATCATGAATATAAATATTTGATGTATTTTTGTTTTAATTATTTATAGATAGAATTGAACATGAATTAGTATATAAGGAGTGTTGTTGCTAATGTGAGAGTGACATGACAGTATCTCAAAAAAGGACATTATGCTAGTTTGTTTGGTCGACATTTATTGTTGGGATATGATGTTGTACACCATTGCATAAATTGATTTATTATAATATTGTAATTAAATAATTATTTAGTTGTGATGCACCTAGGTGGTGTGGTTAATCACACTAGGTAATTATTTGGGAACCACTTTATGTTGTATTGTAACATTGTATTATTATTTAATGTGGGAGACATGTGGTAATAATTTAATATTGGGGAAATACTTAAAAAGTGAAAACTTAGTACCCAATATTAAATAAGGGGTTAGTAGTTTTGTGTTCACATGGTTTTGTGACACTTGGTTATATCTTACCACTTGGTTTTATTTGTGTGAGCTTGTATCTATAAAAGCAAGCACATGTTTAGTGGTTAAGGTTGGTTGGGTGAGTGGGTTGTCACTATTGAGTCTTTCTGAGGAGTGCATATGTGAAGCATGACATGGTATGTGTGGATTAATGCTTGGACACATGAGGATGCATTGGAGAAGTTTTTTTCTTTAGAGGTATTCATTGTAACACTTGTATTGCTTTATTGTTGAATAATAAGATGGAGTATGGATACTTTTGGAGGCTAGGTTTTTCTTTCTTGAGGGTTTTCCTAGGGTATATCTTATGTTATCTTGTGGCTTGTCTATTTGATCTATGCATTATGGTTACTTGTATGCATTCTTATCTCTCATGGGGTTATGTAGAAAATAGAATAAATTTTTGGGTATTGATGCATTATTTCCTAACAAGTGGTATCAAAGCTTTCGTGGTTGATGGATTTTTGTTATAACCCTTGTTTTTTAGAGATTTGTGCAAAGTTGAATCCATGGACATGCATGATATATTTGAGGCATTACAAGATATGGAACACATGTTTCAGGTGTTTGTTTACAGATTTGGGCTTTTGGGTTGTCAAGATTTGTTGGGTTTAGTGTAAATCTAAAGCTTGAAAATTTTGGGTCAAAAGGGTTTCTTGGACCGAGCTTTCATATAAGGGTTTTACAAAGGAAATTTCAAGGATGACCTCTTGAGACAAATTTGGCCTCACCATTGGATCTAAGAGACCCAAGACATGAAAATGACATAAAATTTGACCTATTTTGGAGAAATTGAAAAAAATACAAATTTTTTTACCCACAGCCCTACTCATATGACCGTACGGTCATCTAGGTCAATTGTGGGTCGTTAAAAATAAATTAAAATTAAAATCTACAAAAAATAAAAAAAAAATTGATATTTTTAAAATAAAAATTATTTTGGCCTTTTAAAGTTAAAAAGCCTACGAAAAATACTTTATTGAAATTTTTTTAAATAAAAACAAAAATTTATACATGTGGGGGGTCTGTAGACCCTCGCGCTAGCACATACTGGATGGCACCACCACCGCCAATGGGTACCGACAATGATAGTGCCATCATTGTCAGCTAGCCAATAGCTGGTACCGGTGGTTGACTCTTATGTCGGCGACAACCCAGTCCACCCAAAAAAATTGTTTGCCAATTTTTTTTATAAATCCGCTACCAAAAATTAGTTTGTAAAATTTAAATGTTTTTAAAGATGATTTTAAATATGTAGGTCAGCATGGTGGCATCACAAGTGGTGCGCTACCCAGGCACCATCAGTGCACCACCACTGCTAGCAAGCCGCCGGTGGCTCTGCCCGAGGGCCACCCATTTGCCACCTTATAACTAGATTGGGGAACTTTTTTTCAAGTATGCATAACTTTTGTACAGGAGGTCTGTTTTTCAACTTCTTATACTCGTTGGAAAGCTGGTTCTGAGAACTACGTAGTGGTACAAGTTTAGTTTCCTATTTTTTTCAATTTTCATCAATTATTCGAGCCCACAAGCCATATGTTCTTCGTTTCATGGTTTTGTGCATGAATTTTACATACATAATCATATTTTCAATTTCAAATAGGTGTTCGAGATCATGGATAGTGTACTACATAGTGTATCAGGTTGTTTAGGAGTTTGTGGTGTAGGGAATGTATGGTACTTGTTTGATCACTTATAGGAGCCTGAGATTTAGGGTGTGATTGTGTGAGCATCTAGATGAGTCAAGAGGCAAAACCTTGAGGGAGTACATGTTTTTATATGATATTTATGATGGACAACTGATTATCATTTTGGTGCTTCCTAGTATAGGTTTACAGGTGTTTTCAGAGTTAGATATTTGATGGTGATAGGTACATAGGTTGTCTTCGATTTTGAGGACATGGTTTGACACGAGTGGAGACTTGGAGTCTTGTATGGGTGATAGTTGAGTGCAGGTATAATGATAGATATGGTTATGGTGTCATGGGTATGCAGGTACAATTATGCATTAACATGACATGATCATGTATGTGGTCATTTGGTGGTGTTCTACTTTGGTGTTAGGAGGTTTTTCTTATCTCCTTGATGCTTATTTGGTTCCTTTACTATAGTTTCTCATTTGTGGACATTGGCGGAACCCTTATAAAATGCTTTGTGTTCCCCCTAAAATTTTTGTAAGGTTTGGCTTGTTTCATGTCTCTGGGCTTAGGGTTGTCTCTTGTTATCATACCTTAGGGTTTATGAAGTGTTAAAACCCTTCCGAAAAACCTTAAGTCTGCATCCTTTGCTATGGTTCTAATTCATCATTGACCCCTTATCGCCAGTTTTTGGTCAGTTAAGTTGTGACTTGTGCCTTTTGGATCATTCTATTGACCGACCCCTAAGTCCTAGAAATCCCGTCGTATTAAAAATATTAAATTTACATTATGTGGGTAATAAATCACTAAATATTTGTTGGATCTAAGGTTTATCCTAAGGTTTTATGTCTTTTCCCATCATTCGCCTAGCCATGACCCCTTTTTAAGAACTAACAAATTAGCATGTGCAGATTTCTCATTTTATGAGGACCATTTGATCACCGAGAGCACATCTTGGCCATTCCCCATACCCCCGTTTGATTTTTTTTCACATTAAAATATTATCATGGGTTGACGGGAGGGCACCACGTATCTTCTGCACATGAGGGCTCGACATCGTTGAGAAGTCAAAGGGCATTGAGATGGAGCACATCAACGGTGGTGGAGAAGTGATGCAGCTACATCTGGATTGTTCCCTGCCTCCCTGTTCAAATTATTTTTTCATTTAAATATGTCATAAGGCAGTGGGCAGATGACATTTGTCCATGGGATCCAACAGGATTTGATGAAGGAAATCTCTCTGTTAAATAGGATTGAAAGTCGAGGAGGGATGATGTGGGTTAATCATGACCGCTCCCTGTTATCTCGTGGGGGACCCACCTCTACCTCACGTCTCTCAACGGGGAAGTGAGAGAATGTCATGTGGCATCATTTGAGTTACAAAGGAAACATTAGGAAATGAAAGAAAGTTAGATAAATATTTCACCACAAATTGAAGGTGTTAAAGTTTGGGTTACTAAAGGTAATTTCAAAGGCACATGTTGTAATAACCAAAGGATCTTTTAATCATGGCCATCAATTGTACCTAAGGATTATGTGCATAGACATGTGAGCTCATGTTAAGACACACACGTATTGAAGGTGGGAGATTTAATCTCAGCCCTTCCTCGTCTTCTCATTGATAAAAGTTGCACATGGGTTAATATTCACGGGGGAGTGGGGAAGATGACACGTGGTATTTTTATTTAGCGACAAGGAGATGGTGGATCCCACAGATCACTAGCATGTGGCTCCACATGGCCTATTTGGATTGGATAAAGAAAACGGCTATGCATAGTCAATTTTTTCAAACGAAGTTGACTCAATCTGGACTGGTGGTCATTTTATTTTACTACAAGATCGACCGACAACATTCAAAGTTGAGATTGAGGGCAAGTGAGTCATTCTGGTTCATGCAAGCGAACCATAATGGTGGATAGGATGTCGAGCTACCAAATTAAGAGTTTTAAGGTCTTTAAAAATTATTTTAAAGCACAATCGAAGATCGATAAAACTATTATACACATCTAGAGAGCTTGTGTTGCATTTTTCAAGCCAATTCAATGTCGAAGTTAGGGTTTTAAGCTCGTGCCAAGCCAGTAAGTTGGTTTACTATCCCACCCTTGAAATTATCAAGAATTTTCTCAATTATACTCTCTTAATTATTCTATCACTATGGTTTTCTTGACTTTTCATTTCTTTTAAGGTTTGACGTTCATTTCGAATAATTTGTCATTCTTGCATTGTTATAATTCGTGTCAAACCCTTGTATGAGCCATCAATTTTATTTTGTGAAACCAAAAACCCTATTTTGTAAAAAACCCTTGAGTCATGGATCCTAAAGCGAAAGCATCTTCATCAAAGGGAGAAGCCTCTATCTCCAAGAGACCTTTCAGTAAGGACCTAACTGACTAGTTTCCACCCTTGACCAGTGAAAAACCTAAGGGTCAGTGTCTCCTCCTGGGTCCACAATTATTAGAGGGCCTAATTAACAAGAAAATCTCTATTAGGAATGCCACATTGCCTTGCATTGGATGGGAATTATTTAGTGGCTAGTTTGGAAATAGGAATTATGGTGTTCAATTTTGTAACCCTTGGAACCTTCACTTGGGAAAATTGATTGTGCCAAATGTATACCTAGATATTGGTTTGTTAAAAGAAATTGCTGTCAATTATGACCTAGTCACCAAGACTGTGAGGTCCTTTCATGAAACTGACATGGTTTAAGTCGCTAAGGAATAAATTGCCCATGTTTTTAGTCTCACTAAATGGAGTGAGGACCTGGTTCAAATTGATGAAAAGGCTCTTAAGGAAGAATACGAGAAAACTAAGCATTCATTTAAGGTCCATATATTTCCTAAGTACCTAACAGAGATTAAGGGTTGAAAGGTTACATTGGGACCATTTGATAAAGAACCCTATCTTGTTAATTACCTTGTACCTTATTTCTAAAAAACCTTTTACTCCATTTTTCAGATAATTGGTTATGACCTAGTCATTGGAATGCCCATGGCATGGATGTATATGGCAGCCCACATCCATCACACCCATTATTGCACAACATATGATTATGTGGGGTTTCTTGCAGAGAAAATTCATGAGGATTTGGTGAAATTAAAGAAGGGTGTGGTTGAAGTGAGATTCAACAGGTATTCACAGTTCATGCACATGTTTCTATTCTAAGGTACACCTTACTTTGGATAGAATATGATAATAGATAAGGTAGAGGGTAATTTAGATTTGCCTACCTAGTGTTGGACCATGGTCTTAGATAAAGATGACAAAAAATTTGACTATGTGATATTTGAGAATCTATTTGCCTCTGAGTTGAGAAGAGCCTTGGTTATGAATGTGCCAAGAATTCCCCAGGCCTTGTATGATCTATTGAGACCTAAAGATAGGAGGCCTGAATTGGTGGTTGATCATAATTGGGGAGATGTTATCCCTTATCCTCCATATATTGTTTTGAGAGTGTATGGTGCTACTGTCTCACCTCACTTGCTACCAAAATGTGTGCCAGAGAGAATTTGTTTCCTTGAAGTAATGTGGCAATTGTGAAGTGTGGAAAATAAAAACTTGTTAGATCATGGAAAAGGAACACTTTTCCCTTCATACACATGCTTCTCTAATTTTGTAATGACCAAGGGAGGCTGGAATAAAATAAATGATATACTCAAAACTTTTCACATGAAGAGAGTAGGAGCAAGGGAGTATTATGATCCTGAAGGATTTATAGTTTGGTTAAAGTTAAGAAACTAGAGCTCCAAATTTGAGCACATTTTCCAATATCTCAAGGATGTAATAAGGAATATCTTTGATCTTTTGGAGCAAGATGATAGAAAATAAAAATGGATTGATTTTATAAAAATGCAAAGAAAGGTAATGGAAAAGGACCCTAAATTCATTGCTTTTGCAAAAATTCCAAATATAATACAGAGAATGGAACATATGTTCCAAAATTTTGAAACACCGGTTGGCCACCTTGAGGGTGAAAGGATGATTTAGGATAAAGGGAAATCCCCCATGTAAGAGGAATATGGTGGAGGAGAAATCCCTATTATGGAGGAGAGGCCCATATCTCAACCTCCTAAGGAACATAAAATAAAGTTTTTCATAAGGAGAAAGAACAAAGAAAAGAAAGATGATTCAATTGTTGCTAACTCTCAACGAGAGGAACAAAGACCTCTTTCTCCAATGCCACTAGTGTCACCACCATCTCCTCTGAGGTCAAATGAGCCTGAAATTATGGATGTTGATGACCCATCACAACATGCCTCACCACCAAAAGAACCACCATTAAAGAAGAATTTTTTTGAACCAACAGGTTTGGTGGATTATGATGATGATGAATACAATGAGGAAATTTGGGTGTTTGAGCAGGAAATGCAATAAGGAATGCCTTATGCACTAGTAGTGTTTGTGCCACAATAATTAGGTATGAGGTTGAGCAAGGTTGACCTCATTGAAATTAACAACACTGATGATGTTAGGGTGGAGATGTGCACAAGATTCATGGATGATTATTCATTTGTGAAATATCAAGCTTTCATGGAATTTTCCTATAGGGCTAAGAAGGATGACTATGTTACTATTGTGGATCAACAAAGATGTCTTCATCTAGAGTTTCCTAAGGAAACTATTCAAGCATAGGTCCTAAAGGAGATGAAAGCCAAATTTCATGGAATGACTGCAACAGAAGGTAGAGAACTAGTTAGAAATAGTGGTGTTTTGTTGTTGTCGGAATGGGATAAAGCCTTTGTCATTACCTTTGATATGATAAAAAGGTGTGATAGGCCTATCTACAATTCTGAAGAGGAAGCTACAATTGCACTACAAGGATCTACATTCGGTGAGCAGTGGGATACATTAGCTATATGCACCTTAGCTCCAAGTACAAGAAAGCCTGACATTGCAGATCCTACACCAAACTACACGTGTGGCTTGATAATAAAGAGAGTGTTAGAGACATCAACTCTATAGGAAAAAAATATGTTAGTGAATGTTGCTCAGTTTATAAAAGGCATAGTGGAGTCAATAATTGCAAAGAAGGAGCAATTTAGGAAGAAATACAATGACTTGTTGGTTGACTACGCAAATACTAAACAACCAAAGATGCAGTTACAAACAGATGCTGATTTTACTCCTTCAACAAGTACCTCATGGGAAATTATGCCATATAATATGGGAACTATACCTATTTCAATGGTAGAGACAGATAGATCAAAAATACCACAAATGGAGGAAGGTGCTAGCAAGGAGGAGTTGCTTAGGCAACTAAATGATTACAAAGAAAAGTGTGACAATCACAATAAGGAAATATCTCATAGTAATATGAAGATTTTCATTGTATTCCTAGAGAACTTAAATAGAGGGGTTAATAATAGACTAAACAACATTCATGATAACTATTCCTCCATGAAGTATGCTATAGATAACTTAGGCAATGATAATCAAAAATCTATTCCACTTATGGAGACATGGATCCCTAGGTTTCAAGAGTTGAGAATGATTTCTATCAAAGCCAAGCAAGATGCTAATCTTCGTGAAAAGATTAAGCCCACCATTACTATTGTGAATGAAATTAAGGAGTTCAAGGGAAATATAGAGCCTTTGGAGACCAGGATAAGGGAATTGATCAAAAAAATTCATGAAACAAATCATGGTCTCCTCCCATCTATTCTACGGGATGATGGTAACATAAAAACCCTACAAGACTGGAGGAAGGAAACTAATGATGTCATTTCAAATCAACCTGCTGCGATTTTTCAAGGGCATGATATGGGAACGCTAAAAAGGAACATGTATATGTTGGCCCATGCAGAGATTGTCCTGGCAGAGTTTTATAAGGAATCTAATCAGGTTGTTACCAAATACTCACCTTATAGACAAAAGGTTGATAGAGTCATGAGCTTCAGTTGGCCTACTGAGGATGAATTCCATGCTTGGAAAAACAAATACTTGGACATGTTGAAGGAATGATATGTAGTTATGGGGTGGTGAGTGCAACCTGCAACCATGGTGAATAATAGACAGGAGAGAAACAATGCATAGCCTAAAAATAGTGCAGATAAGGCTTTTGTTAAAGTATTACATAATATTGTTCTCTCCCCAACATGGAAATTGGTGGCATAAATGCTAACTTGGATGGGTCAATTTTATAAATTTCTATTGCTTTTCATGCTTCTAAAGTTTTGTTGATTGGGCATGAACGTGGTTAATACCTTTGATATGTGAAGAAGATATTTCAGATCTATTGCAATGAATGAAAGATTCCTTTTGGAAGGTGGGTGTATCTTCTTCGACAAATGAAAATATTTTTTATCTTATATGCTTTTCCCCCCACTTTGCAAGGTGCAAATATAACTATCTAGGGAATTTTGAAATTGAAATTGAAATGTATGTCAAATGTAAATGTGACTTTAATTGCAATTTCGCCTGATGCTTATTGCTCCCATGTTTTTATAAATGGGAATTCACGGCCAATTACACGGGTCTTTCGATGGTTAAGCAATTTAAGCTCATGTGTGAGTAATTTCAATATTTTCAAGCATAGATAAATAGATTAGTGTTGAGTCTTATGAATGTATTCAGATCTATAATAGACTTAATGGTTTTACAATAGCAATTGGTATATGAATGATAAGTGCATATCCTAGATTAGTTTCTCTCCTATATAATTTTTTCTTGTGAATTATGAATAAAGGGATCAAGGTTCATTTACTTATCTTCAATCACTTTGGTTGAATGTGTGATTTTGTTTTTGCTTTAGTTCAAAGAGCTAAGTGCTTAAAGGAGATCATAGATTTGTAAGTGAAATTCAAGGATTGTTAAGAAGTTTCTATTTCTAGATACATCAAGTTGTGTGTTACAAAGTAATATAAAATAGTCTGCAAATGCTTGTTTCCATTGCTAATGTTTTACAACTTATTGCATAGGTGAGTCTGTAGCCCTTAGATAAAGCACTGGTCCATTTATTTGGTTATCTTTGATGTTAGTGAGCTTGCTCGTACCTAAAAAAGAACACAAATCTCCATGACAATTTTTGACAAACCTGTAATTGCATTATAGTGGTATGAAGTATTGCTCATTCTTGGTTGTAAGTATAATTTGTTAAAGGGTCAGCCAAAGCCTTAAAGAATTCTATCTATTTGCATCTAGTAGGAATGTATATGTGTGTTTCAATGTTCATGATAAAATGGCACAAGATTATCATATAGACATTATCAGGATCACCCTCCAAGGTTTCACAAAGCTCGAAGAGTAGAGGTCTAGCTTAGCAAGCTAGTACTTGTTCGTTGGCCAATCCCCACCACTATTTACCATTGATTTGTGGAAAATTCATAGATAGTTGATGTGACTAAGTTTGGTTCTAAAATAATAACCAATAGATTGGCGACTCTGTTGGGGACATTGGTATTCCAACATCTCTAGTTCAGATCTGGTACACTCAGAGTCAATTATTTTATTGTTCTTCACTACTTGAAGAATAATTGATTCAAATTTTCATCATATAAGTCATGTCTAGTTTTATGATTCAAGGTATAGTTCATTCCTCCATCTTGTGTTGAGTTATGTTTAAAGTCTTCTCTAATATTGCAAGTGTAACTTTGAAGTGTGATAAATTTCTATTTCTCGGTATCTTGGGTGGTGACTCTAAGGTCTCTTATGCTAGTGCACAAATAATTTCCCAAAGAGAAGGTGAGAAAGAGAATTCTGGAAGATGATTTGACACCATGAAGAAGACCAGAAGTTACACGAAGAAGCACCCCAAGCAGAAGTTGGAGTTAGATCTTTCAAAGGAAAAATAACCCACCTAGGTAAAGAAAATTGCAAAATCAATTAAGTCTACTAAACTTCCCGCTATTGCATCTCCTACTTTGAATAATGAAGTAAATAGTGAAAATATGCATGAAGAGGCATGTGAAGTTGAAGTGCCTAATGTAGATCAAGGAAGTTTTCCAACTAAGGAAGTTTTTGACAATGAATTTGATGTGTCAAGAGAAGAAGATAGGTCAGAATTCAGGGATAAAAATAAGAAGTTCTGAGAACCTTCAACTCCTGGAGTTGGATCTATTTTTAATGATGATAATTTTAAGCCAAAAGGTGAACCCACTAATGCAGAATTGCACCAATCCCTTAAGGGAGAGCCAGCTAATATTTCTTTCTTTACCCTTGAACCAAGTGAGTTCGAAGATATCTTGGAAGATGAGGAAGATATTGATATAGATATGCAAGCATTAGAAGAGGAAGAGCTTAGGCTTAAGGAAGAAGAAGAATGAAGGCTCAAGGAGTTGGAAGAGAAAAGAGTAAAGGAGTTGAAAGAGAAAGAGGATAGAATTAAATCCAAGATGCTTGCGAGAGATGCTCGAAAGAAAAGAATAGATGAGATGAGAGAAGCTACAAAGCAGAAGGAACCTTATGAAAATGCCTCAAAATTTACTGCTAGGATAACTCTCAATCCTCCTAAGGTAACCATCCCAATGGGAACCTTTGCTACAAATACTTATACCACATCTATTGCAACCTCCAAATCCTCATATCCATTTGCTACTTAAGAAATCACAACATGTAGACCATGGGAAGAATCCCATTGATCAGCAAAAGAAAACCACCTTTAATACCAACACCAATACAAGTACCAATACATCATCTAGTAACCCTTCCACAAAAAATGTTAAGATTGATCCTACCCCATCAATCGCACCCCCAGAACCTGAGATCTTGAGATTGCAATTGGAAAGGGTAAAAGCACAAATCTACGTCACACTTTCAGCCAGATAAATAGTTTCGAGCGAACCAATTTTGGCTGAAAATGTTTCGGTCGAGTATGTTTCGGCGAAACCATGTGGCGTATATGTGGCACACATGGTTTCGGTCGAATAGGTTTCGAATGAAACCAAAAAAATAATTTTCCCTTTCAACTTTCAAACCGGCTTTCAATTTGGCTTATTATTTGTGCGGGGTTTCTATCGGAAGGGTTTCAGCTAAAACCCTTCCAATAGAAACCCTTTCAGCTGAAACTGTCTAGCTGGCAGCCAACTTAACATTTTTCAGAATTTTCTGAAACTTTCAACTTTGACTAAGTATTTCTCCAGTCAGAATGATTTTTTTGCAAAAAACAAAAAAAACCCTTTTGTAGAGCTCGGAGTGGGGAATCCAAATATATAGATTTTTTTAATATTTTGATTAGTTTTAATACATGTTATTTTTAAAATAATGCAAGTAGATTGTTAAAATTAAAAAAGAGGTCGATTATAAATTTAAAAAAAATTAGTAAAACATATTAATTTTTTAAAAACCTTATATGGACCAGTAGAGGAGAGGGTCTTCTTCAAAAGGGTATAATTTTTTTTTTTTAAATGATTAAAAAAATTGTAAATAGTTGACGGCCCGTGGAAACTGTCAAATTCTGACATGTTTGACTTTAAAACGTTATTACGAGACAAATATACATCAAAATTTTATTTAATTTTTTCCATGCAGTATATATTGAAGTTACCTATTTGGAGAAAAAAAATTAGGGAGAAATGAAGTTTTTTTCAATTTTTTTCTTGACGGCCCATGAAGTCACTCTTTTATGAAATTTTTAGCATTCCAAAATTTGTCCTTAAATTGAAAAAAAATAATGAAAACATTTTTTTTTTTAATTTTAAAAATGATAGCAATAAACTTCATTAGTGTACACCATTTTGAAATTCAAAACATAAAGACCACTTTTATGTGGTCGAAGTTCAGATTTGTTTTTGTTGTTGGCCGATTCCTTTATAAAGTGTGACACAGGTTTGTGCTTTTACCCGAAAAATGACAAGTTATTGTAAGAATTGAAGAAAACTTAAATGGAAGCTTCAAATGCAAAAATAACTAGAAAGATCTATTTCCTTAAGATCTCCATACCTGATCCAATAGCTTCAAGCTCTGGACATACTGGCAGTGAATCACAAAAGAAGTCTGAGGGACACACTACTAGTGGAGGTGGTGGTGGAGATCAAGGTGGTGGAGGTGGAGGAAATGATAAAAATAAGAATTCTTATTTTGAAGATGGTGATGGAAAGAAGAAGGAAGGTGGTAGTAATGACAGAGATCGAAAGGGTAAGGATAAAAATCAATCTGATGACCAAAATGAGGATTAGCCTAGGAACGCTCATAGAGACAGATCTACCAAGACATCAATGCAAGTTGAGAAATATCAACAATTGTGCTTTATTGGGATTCCTAGTTATCCTAATCCATTACCTGAAGATTTTAGGCTTGCTTTGGTTAGATTCTCTGGTAACAATGCCTTGAGTGGTGAGGATTACCTCAAAGAATTTGCCAATGTCATGGATGATTTTGAAGTTATTCATTCAATCACTTAATGAGATACCAGAGAATGGTATAGGATTTTTCCTGCTGAGGGTATTGGTTCTTGGGAAGAGTTTAAGAGGTTTTTCAAAGAATAGTATGGTGATAAAACTGACTCATGATTCCTTCTAAACCAGTTTAATAATATTGTCAAAAAAATTAATGAAGGTGTGGCTAATTTCAATGTCAGATTTCAAAAGGCCATGAACTAACTACCTCCACATTTGAGATTGAATGATAATGTATGTTTGGTGAACTATTGTAATGCCTTTGATGCAAAGATGAGCTATCGCCTGTAGACACATAAAAATGGCCTAGACCCACAAACCACATTCTTCTATATCATGCTTCATCTCAACATAATTAAAATATTTAATTATGTCTTATAATCCAATGTCAACTATTAATTAAATAATTATTAATTCACGTCTTTTATTCCTCCTGGCTATTTAAATAAATAAATTACATTTATTATTCAAATATGTATTGTGTCATGCGGAGGGTAAAGGAGATGAGACATCTTGCCCCCAAGTGCAATGGTCCACATAAATGATTTATTCTACACATGATGCCTGTTTGCCAGGTTTTCATCATGGTACTTATCCAAAGCGCTTGTTTGCCAGGTTTTCACTATTGGATGAAATTTCTCTCTTTACTATTTTTGCTATTTTCTGATTTTTTTTTGGTGTCACCAAGACACCTGTTTGCCAGGTTTTCATCAAGGTAACGATTTTTTGATTTTTCAATTTTTTTGTATTTTTGCATTTTTGTCAGATAGCCTTGATGCTTTATATGACCACTGACTGTGATGAAGCCTTTGACAATGCCGATGTAGAGACTGGTGCCATGACATGCCAATAATGACCTTTCTAAAGTAGTTTCCTTGTCAGGATGATAGCGCTTGCATACAACTGACTAATGTCATTGTGATCCTTGTTGATACTAGAGTTGGCCTTATCAAAATACGCACATCATGATAGAGTGCCATGAGAGTCCTTATGATAGAGAGTTGTTGCCAAGATGTGATGGATTTTTGACATGGGATGTTTGGACTTTAAGGAGGATGTAGGATTATGATGGATGATGGTGGACGTGGACGGGTTGGTTGGATGTTTGGATGTAGCTTTTTTTATTCTCCAAACTTTGGGTGTTGGGTTAGGATAGTGTTTGGAACCAACGATTTTATATGTCTTGCTTGATGGCCATTTTGAAGGAGGTGGACATTGATTATATGTGGGAGTCCTCTTGTGCTGTGGCTCCACATTTTGATTGAATTTTGGATTTGGCATATTTTGTTTACCTAATTCATTCTTTTCTTGACTTGATCCATTTTGTTTTAGGATCCATTTTAGCTTTATTTGTCCACTTGACTTTTTCTTTGATTCCATGGCCTTTGACATTTGATTTTGGATTTTGTATTTGCAAGAATTTTGTTGGTTCCAAATGGAAGGTTTATTCATGAAGGAATGATGGTTAGGGGTGTGGAGGAAGGGGTGTTGGCAACAATCTTATGACAAGGACTACTCATAACGCCCATTTTGACGTTTGTATTAGATAAAGTTGCCCCCAATATCGAGGAGGGACCACTAACATCATTTGATTTTCCGACTGATGAATAGCCAAGACCTTGATGTTTGTAATGTGCCTGAACTTGTACGGGTTCCAAAATTCCTTGCTCGTGTAGGCCTAATCCTTTTCCCTGATAATGCATGTTCTGAAAATTTTTGTTTGCGATGGGATACTTGTTACTTTGGAAGCAAGATGTTAACCAATCATTATTGGGGAAATTAATGATTGAAATATTCTCATCTGTAAGAAAGCTTGCTCTGAAAAAGATAGATGATCCTAATTGATAAGATGTTGTAGCTTCACTGACATGTTAGACAGATTTTTGATTAATATCTTCAATCTGATTTGGTGACATGTCGAACTCCTGCGATTCTGTTGGTGTTTCCAAGTCTATGTCAAAAACATTTTCATAGTCATTGTCATAGAGCCCACTAAATTCGGCTATAGCTTGATCATTTGCAAATATGTCCATGTTAGAAGACTCTTGTTCTAGTGGTAGATC
Source organism: Sequoiadendron giganteum (assembly GCA_007115665.2). Lineage (NCBI taxonomy): Eukaryota > Viridiplantae > Streptophyta > Pinopsida > Cupressales > Cupressaceae > Sequoiadendron > Sequoiadendron giganteum. The sequence continues at coordinate 244,490,191 of CM021109.1, forward strand.
ATTTATGTGTCCCATGGAGGCAAGTGTCGCATTTGTGGAAGTGTCAATACTTGAAATTTGGATGGAATCATCTTCAAGTGTTTCATCATGAATGGCATAGAGGTCAAGGAGTGGATCACTTTGGACTTCTTCAAAAGTAGTGTCTTGATCAAAGATGGGCTCAGTTGGAATGACATGATCAAAAATAGGGTCTTGACCAAGGATAGGTTCATCTTGAATGACATGGTTTTGGATGGACTCTTGACCAAGGATAGGTTTGTTTGGTATGCCATGATTGTCTAGGAGGACTTCTTGAATGGACATAAAGATGGGGTCCAATGGACTACTTTGATCTTGACATGACAGTGATATTATAATGTTGTGCTTTGGACTTGCCTCTTGACATGTATCCTCAAGTGTAGGTAAGAAGATGGGAGTTTGGAGACCATGACTAGATATGTTTTCATGAAAATATGGAGTGTCTTGGAATGGATTGGTGTATGCTGGACCAAAATATGACATGGAGGTTTGGACTGGGTTTAGGGATGATGGGCTATGGTAAGACATGATTGCCTGACAAGGATATGACGTGGATGGAGGACTAAGATATGACATGAATGAAGGATTAGGATATGAAGTGGGTGGTGGACTAGGATAAGATGTGAATGCAGGATTAGGAAATGACGTGGGTGGTGGATTAGGATTAGATGTGAATGAAGGATTAGGAAATGATGTGAATGGTGGAATAGGGTATGATGAAGGACTAGGATATCACATGGAGGCTTGGACTGGATTGATGGATGAATGATTTCCCGTGTCAAAGTTAGGGTGGGTATGAATAATGGAAGTTTGTTGTGACTTAACACCATGGATGGTGTTAGGGGACCCTTGATAGTAGATGGATAGAGGACTAGGACTCATGGATTGTTGATAAGAGGGATAGATGGATGGAGGACTAGAGGTTGAGGTGGATTTGGACTTGGATTGGAGGTATAGTGTTTTGAAGTCCCTAACAAGTTGTGCTTGACCATTACTACTGAGTTGGCATTCAATTTGAATAGCAAGCATGTCATAGTGACTTGAAGACATGATGGTGGATGGAATGAGACTAAGACTATGCAAAGTGATAATGAGGACAAAAAGGAATGTCAAATGCAAAGTGGTAATGAGTGCCTTATGTCAAATGACCTTTAGGAAAGGTTTTATAACCACTCAAAGTTTGGCCAATGTCTTGATTTGGATTGTCAAAGGACTGGTTTGAGGGATAAAGTGACAAGATGACAAAATGACAAGGTGATATTTCCACACCAGACTTATGAGTTGGAAATAGTTCACCAAAGGACAATGACTAAGGATTGATTTGCTTGACTTGGTCCAATGACAATTTACTTTTTGAGACTATGGTTTGACAAAGCAAGGAAAGTTTTCCTATCCCAAAGTGTGCAAAATTGAGGACCTAAGACTTTGCCTATATTGAAGATGATGATGGATTGCAAGCTAAATTCAAACTAAAGATGCAAGGATGGATGACTTGGACAATCTGTTTTCCTAGTTTTGGAAAGAGGTTGCTGGAAAAAGATGGCAAGAAAGTTTGGATGCAAATGTTTGGCCTCGGTTTCTGATAGTACTGATGATTTTCTAGAAGACAGGAAAATGTGTTGCTTCAGGTTTTAAATGCATTGCAGTGTCAAATGTGTCACAGAATGCAGAAAATGTAATGCAATCTAGTAGGTGCGTTGCAGGATTCAGAGGGTTTTGTTCAGAATGGAAAATGCGGCGCAACAGAACAATTGTGGTGTTTAGTAAAGCAAATGCGGTCTATGACAGGCAATTGTGGTGTTTCAGATGGTGATAGCGACTTGACAGAGCATATGCGGCTCAGGAATAGTCAATTGCGGTTTAATATGTCGGATGCGGCATTTGATCAATCAAATAAGTCAAATGATAGTTGATTGCGGCGTTACAAAGGATGATTGCAGCTTGACGGAGCAGATGCGGCTCAGGAATAGGCAATTGTGGTTCAGGATGACAAATGTGTTGCAGGAAGTGATTTGACAAAATTTTAGGCCGATTGCAAAGATTTGTTTCAGTTTGACAAAGTTGTTTCATTTTGACAAAGTTGTTTTAGATTTTGGCGAGTTTGTTGTTCTTTTGTTTAAGAAAGCAGTTGGAAAACACATGATGTTGTAAAAAATGAAAATCAACCACATTGAAGACATTGACAAAAATCCTAGGGCTGCATGAATAGTATTCTTATGGATCCCACGAACCGCATATCCTTAGTGAATGAATTCAGAATCTTGGCCCCACGGGCTCCCCCTTATAGTGCACTCACTTCTCAGGGCAACCAAGCTTCCAACCTCCATGAAACTCCCATGGCAGATTGATCATTTCTACTAAGAACTACGTAGGTGCGGGTGCCTTGGAAATGACCGTTCTTGCACCAAAGAATAGAAGATTTTTGGCTTTCTATAACAAAGGATTTAATTCGAACACCCGTTTGAGTGGTCATACATAGGGCACAAGATTAAGCTCCATTAAGGAGGCACTCCAGCCTAAAGAGGTTAAGCTCAATAGGGTTTTGGGGAGTACTACTTGGTCTGTATGACATATCTGCACTCATAATCCTAAGCTTTCCCTTAGGATTCACATTTATATACCGGTCGGGAGTAGCTCGGCTAAAGAGCTTCATTGCTGATTTGAGTCGCTTTGGGGTGAGTACTTTTTCCCACCAAAGCAGGCCCAATTTTCTAAAGCTTAACAAAAGCAAGCCAACATATTCATAGTTCAATCAATCTTTGTTTAGAAACAAAGAGAGAGCACATGAATATGCTAACTCACACTCGCATGGTGTTCATTTTAAGCCCAAAAACAAATGTGTACAAACAAAAAAAACATGGTGTTCATTTTATCCGTTTGTAGTGTTTTGCAAACAAAGGGGTTTATTTTAACCATTTATAGTATTTTCCAACTAAGAGTTAATTTTAAACCCATGTAAAGAAAAGTGTATTTTTCTTTTTAGCCTTATGCACTTGAATGTTTGTTCATATTATCCCATGACTGAAATGCAAGTTGTGAAATGAAATAAAAGAATAATCAAGCATATTGGGTTAGACTCTAGCTTGACACATGCTACAAGAAATAGATTAGTAACCCAAAAATTTTAATCTAGAAAAAATCTGAAAAAGAGAAACAAAAACACTTTTTCTTTTACCAGTCAGTTGCGTCACAACAGGTCAGATGTGGCTCGGTACAACATTTGTGGTTCGAAAGCTGGAAAATGCAGTGCGATAGGTCAGATGCATCGCTGGGACTGTCAGATGCGGCGTGACAGAGAAAATGTGTCTCAAGAGAAGTTAAATGGGGTGCAACAGAGCGTTTACGTCGCATGACCTCTCAAATGTGGTGTTCTGTACCTGTACCTGCAAAAAATATATCTGAAAGCCGTACAAAAACTTGAAAAAAACATGTTAAAGAAACTTGTCGGGTTCACCAATGTAACATAGGGTAATTGTTTTGAGTTATCTTTATTAAAACAAACAAACAAACCTAGCATACTATGAAGCACAAAGGAGGAAATAAAAAATAACAAGAAGCCATATCATCAAAGCTCCTCAAGGCCTCCCTGATTAACCTCCATAGCCCCTCTCTATTTTTTGTAATATGATGGATGCCCTCAGCTTTTGTGTGAGAAAACTAAGTTCATGACATGACCTAGCAAATGTTGAAGGAATTTGAATGGAGTGCAAGTAGAAAGCTAAGTTCTAAGTGCATTACAAAAGTATGCAAAAGACAATGTTAGCCAAAGAAGAGAAGAAGAAGAAGTGATTCAAGAGATTAAGGGATGATGACAAGAGATGTCAAAAATGAGAACAAGATTGTCTTCATTTTGACAACTCTTGAATCTTCTAATATATTTTATTTTTATTATCATATTTAGGCTTCTTAACTACTTGCATTCTAGATTTAATATCTATTTGCATTTAGTTCATACAAATCCTTCAAATTTTTGCTTAGGACTAGTGAAATATAGAGTTGCTCACAAAAATCTGAGGGCTCATTCTTCATCACAGCAAACCAAGGAGGTGCAATGGAAATCAGCCATGGAGGAGAGAAGAATGGGTGAGCTTGTTCCACTTTTCCTTTCCTTTTCTCATTTTCTCCTTTGCATTCTATTGATTGTTTGGATTTAATTGAATATTGCATGCATTATACGACTAACAAATCTATCTTGCAGAAATCCATCATTACATCGCCTATTGGATAAAAATCCTTAGACATTGAGAGAGGATTATAAGATGGCTATCCACATTGATAGTATCAATAGAGTGACTGGTAAAGTTGGGAGAAGGGATGATGTAAATATCCTTAAGAATCCAAAGAGAGAGGATAAAAAATTTGGGGCTCAAGGAGGTTCTCTTGAGGATAAGATTGATAGTTTTACTAGTACCATGAAGGATCTAAGAACCAGAATTATCAGGCAAGAAAAGGGTTTGTCAAATGAAAGGTTCAACTATCATAAGAATGAAAGACCTCCTTGGTTGCAAGATCGTCCATATAATACAAATTGGCATAATGGGAATCCAATTCTTAACAATTAGAAGAATGCTCAAAATAAGGTTCCTCTGGATCCTCTGTAGAAAAACTCGATCAATTTTGTTGATGAAACCCCTTGGTGCATGGTTTTCCAAATGTCGTTCTTCTCACCAATGTGCAGTAGTATAGATGGTTGAAGTTGAGGAAGGTATGCCTAAAGACCGTGATCAGTCTAATGAGGATGATGTTGACATTAATATGATAATGGATGGTTTTGACTTTTCTAATAATGAGTGTTCATCTAATTTGGAGTCTCATGAAATGGATGTGGATGACCAAAGGCATATTGCCAATGCATATCACCAACAAGTTCTCTCTGATGATGATGGTAGTGACAATGATGTGTACACATTAGAAGCAGTTGAAGATAATTTTTCCCTGAGGAGACCTTCAGATGAAGAAATTGTAAGATACGCAGTGGCCTTGGCTGCCCAAGCTAGAGGTTCCTATAATTTAAGGAATAGAACAGTGGGTGGTGACCAAGGTAGTCTTGCTAGTCTCTTTATCAAGGAGAAAAATGTGAAAGGAAAAGATCAAAAAATTGATGGAAAATGGGAAGCACTTAATGCTAAGGAAAGTAGGGGAGATAAAATTTGGGCTAAGAAAGTTGATAAACCAAAAGCAGATGGAGAGCTCAAGTCCCCCGCTGTGAAGACAAAGGCACAGAAGAAGACTTCTGAAGCTGCAAGAAAGGATGTCAAGCCCAGAGTTGAACCAAAACATAATCAACAGAAGGAGAGCGGTATAGAACAAGGTAAAATCCCAATTGATTTACCTAAATACACTCCTATTGATATGTTTCAATTACTTAGTCAAGTAAACGTTTCTATCCCTTTGCTTGAGATGATGAGAATTGGCGATCAGAAACAAAAGGTAGTAGCCCTTATCAATGGTGCTACTATAGCCTATAATGACTTAGTGGCGTCCACTCCACCCAGAGTGAGTGAGAAAGAAAAGAAAGAGAAAGAATTAAAGGGAGTAATCACTAAGATCCCTCATATTTTCCTAGGAGATTTTGTAACAACCTATCCTGGTAGGATAGACCCATTTTTTCTCACATTGATAGTTAAGGGAAATTTCTTGAAAACTTGTATTATTGATTCTAGAGCATCCAATAATATAATGCCATCCAAGATCATGGAGGCATTGGGATTAAAAGTTGACAGTGCCCATGGAAAATGTTATGCTATGGACTTAGGGGAAGTCCCTGTGATCAGTGTAATCAATGAAATTCCTTATAGATTAGTTGCATATCCGGAGAAGGAATTCAAAATGAGTGTGGTGGTAGTAGATATCCCACCTAATTATGGAATGTTATTGTCTAGGAAATGGAGTGCTTCCATGGGAGGTAGCATGCACTATGATATGTATTACACTACTTTCCCTATTGATGGTAAGGATGTCCAAGTGGTTTGAGAACCAAAAGTGCTACATATGCTAGAGCGTGCTCCTGAGGATGATACAGTTATTTTTATAGATACTGATATTAGTGAGTTTAAGGTGGAAGAGCTACCAAGAGAAAGTGACAAGCGCCTTGCACCTATAGATAATGAAGTTACAAGAGTATCTAATAAGGATGGACTCTGGAAGATGTATTTTGATGGTGCAAGCTCTAAAGAAGGATTTGGTGCAGGTATATTGCTAGTTTCACCTAGTGGTAATGCATATAAGTGTTCTTTCACTTTGTCCTTTGTCTGCACAAACAATGTGGCAGAGTATGAAGCATTTCTATTAGGATTAAGGCTAGCTGAAAAGAATGGGATAAAGAAGTGAATGATAATCAATGAATCTGAGTTGGTGATATCCCAAGTAAGATCCAGATATGCATGTAAGAATAGTAGATTGAAACAATATAGAAATGTTGTTTAGGATTCCATTGAGCAATTTGATGCCTTCATAATCGACTAGATGGAGAGAGGTTGGAACAAAGTGGCTGACTTTCTTGCAAACATTGCATTAAGGCCAGATGATACAACTTTTATAGGTATCTCTAAGGTTGAGATACAAGAAAGGCCATCAATCCCTATCAATGTACATAATTGGCAAATCTTCAATGATGGGGAAGATATTTTGAAATTTTTGAAATGTGTTGATGAATATGAAATTCGGGAGATTCACTTTGGGGCATTTGTTGAAAACATAGATGGTAAGGATACAGTCTTTAAGGGGTAAAAGCATAAAGTTGTGTCACACTTTATAAATGAAACGCCCAACATTGGTCCAACTTTTAAACTTGAATCACTAAAAAGTGGCATAAATTTTTTGAATTTTGAAATGGTGTAAACTAGTAAAATGAGTATTTTTTAGTATATTTTATGTTTTAAGTTTTTTAGAAAAATAAAAAATTATTTTAAACTAGTTTTTAATAAATTAACACTAGAATTTAGTTGCTGATAAAATGTTGAAAAATGGCGTTACATGAGACACAAACTTTTTATAGTAAATTTATTTTTTTCTCTTACAATTTTTTTATATGTATTTATAACTTGAAACTTTAGTGCATGCATATATTTTTTCTAATTTTGATAAATATATATTTTTAAATAAATATTAAAATGTGTGTGTATTAAAAAATAGTTATTTCCATTTGACGTCAAATTTCATATTAAATATTGATCTAAAATAGAAAAAAAAATATACCATCTTGATATAGATTCTTTTATCTAATGCATCATATTTTTTTTCAAATTTTTTTAATAAGTTTTAGTATTTTTTCTTCGCATGGTAATCAACCTAATATTTTATGTTGATAACCTATTTTTAGTAAAAATAATAATTAAACTATTAAAATAAATATTATTTTGAAAACTATACTTATGGATCTACAAAAGGGTATTTTTATATTTTTAAAAAAATGTTATTTACATGAGTAGCAGTTATTGAAACATCGAGTTTTTCAAATAATTTTATTTTGTTGGTAAATTGTCCTCAAAATGGTTCTCCATATATTTTTAACCAACAATTTTAGTTAAAAAAGTTGTGGAAGTATCTAACATAGCTAGAATGAATCTTACTAGATTATATGTTCGACCAAAATTTATTTTTAGTTAGAAATACTTAAATTCAATTGTGTTGATAAGTTGGTCAAAAGTGTGACATAGCTTTGTACTTTTACCCTAGGAATGAGATCATTCAGTTGAAGACAAATAAGATCCCCAAGGGCCAAGTAGCATTAGAAGGGGTCTTTGAAAATCAAGACAAGAGCAAGTTAAAACAACTGCCACCCATCCAGAGGATCTGGAAGAAGTAAATTTAGGGAATGAAAATGCCCCTAAAAAGGTATATGTAAGAAAAAGGATGAAACCCAAGATCAAGGAAATGTTGATTGCCTTATTGAGAAAATATAGACATGTCTTTTCTTGGTCATATGATGACCTGGAAGCATATAGAGAGGAAGTATTCCAACATGAGATTCCTCTAAAAGAAAATGCCAAGCCTTTCAGGCAGAAGCAAAGACCCATCAACACAACCTTAGCTCCTAAGATGCAAGAATAATTGGTTAAGCTAAGGGATGCTGGCATTGTAAATCCTATTAGGAATTCTTCATAGGTGTCTAATTTAGTGCCATTTAGAAAGAAAAATGGTGATATAAGATTGTGCATGGATTTCATAAACTTGAATATATCATCATTGAAGGAAAACTATCCACTGTCGAACATAGAAGCCATGTTGTAGAAGGTAACTAGTTGTGAACTATTATCAATGATGGATGGTTTTTCTAGATACAACCAAGTAAAAGGGAAGGCATTTGAGCAGTACAAGACTGTGTTCACAACTCCATGGGGCACCTATGTGTATGTAAAGATGCCATTTGGTTTAACAAATGTAGGTGCCACTTTCCAAAGGGCTATGGATGTATCCTTTTTTATTTTATTGACTTGTTCTTAGCAATTTATTAGGATGATTTGATAGCCTGCTCCAAGAAAGAAGAATACCATTGCGTGCACTTGGAGAAGATATTCATCAGGACATTAGAATATGGAATTTCACTCAACCTAAAAAGGTGTGCCTTTGGAGTTACTAAAGGAAAATTGTCGGGGCATATTGTGTCCAAAGAGGGAGTGAGGATAGACCCTAAGAGGGTAGCAACCATAGATGAGATTTCCCAACCAAAGAATGTTAAAGGAATTCAATCATTCTCTAGTCAAATCAACTTTTTGAGGAGGTTTGTAACAAATTTTGTAGAGATTACAAGACCTATCTACAAATGCTGAAAAAGGGAGAAAAGATGGTTTGGAGTGAGGAGCCTAGTAAGGCATTCAAGAGCATCAAATAGGATATCAAGGAGGCTCATGTTTTGAAATCTCTTGATTTCTCCAAACCAATGCATATCTTCTCTTTTGCTTCTTTCCATACTATTGTTGCAGTGCTATTGGTTCCCAAATCAGCAGATTCACTAAATCCTATAAGTAAGCCACATTTCATACTCAGATCTAGTGTAGGATTTGGCCAACGATTAGGAAAAGACATTGGAACACATTTCCCCTACACTTTAGGTCCTATAGGACATAGGGGGGTGACCCTTTTAGCAACACCTAAAGATTCACACTCACACTCAATAGGGTATTGCTCAACAGATAATTCTCTCACAAGAATATGCCAAGAAACATCAAATTTCACTTAACATTGGCTAAGATATTGGGCAATATTCATCAACTAGCATGGAGAACATGGTAATTACCAATAACCTATAAAATAGGAAAAACATAATTGAATGGTTTGTTATTAAAGCATGGTGATTCCTTCTAGGTTTTGTAAACAAAGAAACCCACTAAGCTAGTGCCTTATCCATAACAGATTCAAGATGAAATAATCCCTTGATAACAACATAAACACTATTTCAATGGCCTCTGAAACATCACTACCTTACAATAATGCAACCACTTAAGGATATATTGTCAATCTACTTCTAAATCCTTAAATAATAACAATGCTCTCAATGCTTTAACTAAAAGATAAATTTAATTTATTCCTTGAATAAAATCTATCAACTAAAAATTCATCACAACAAATATGAAATGAAAATCTCAACAATCCTTGATTATATTGATTAAGAAATCATTGTATTACATAAAGGAGACATTGACAATATGACATTCTTCATCCTAAACTGCAGATTGAATTTTCCTACCATTATCAGTAAAGCATATTACATCATTTAAATTTGAAACTTAAAGAACAACCAAAAACCTAGTAGAGTCACTTTGTACAAGAAATTACACTATTCAAAAACTGGAGAAAAATAATATCTCTCAAAATCCCTTCAGCTAGAGAAAGAAAGAGAATAAGAAGAAGAAGAGAAAACCCTAAAACTACATCTGAATATGACACCTAGATCCCTCATCTTCCCTTGATATGTAACCGCCTCCATCTCATGAAGAATCTTCAATATGCCCTTGATTCACACCTCTTGCATTCGCTTGCCCTCCAATAGAAAATTATTCCTACCAAGAAAACTTTCTTCATTATTTACCCTGCATTTGAAAAATAGTTTTTACCGCAACTAGAAAATTCACCATGAAAGCTTTCATTCTTCCTTTTACCTATGCATATTTTACCATTTTATCCTACCTATAGCTCAAATTCTTTTATCTTCACAGTGAAAAGCCTTCACATTTTATCAGGCTGCAAAAAACCATTTTCTTGTGCACATTTTATTTTAATTATTTTGCAACAAAAGAACTTTTATTTTATCCCGTGAAGACTTTAATTCATTTATTTGGCTATGAATAATATTTTACCCATGCTCTTTCTTTTAATTCACTTCACCATTTAAATTCCATCAAATAATGTCATTTGACTCCACGGGACGACCCTAGCATCATCGCATATCACCAATACATTGAGGAGAAAAGTAATAAAAATTGTGATGGGTGATATATCAAATAATTTACACTTCCTCCATTTTTACCCTGCTGAAAATTTGTTTTTGAATGAAAGCCTTTTACTTTCATTTTCATCAGGATGTAAGGACTTATTCACCTGTGTGTTTACATTCTTACTTCCTAGCAAAGAAATTTTAAAATTTTTTTATTGGCTACAAAAAGACTCTTATTCACTCATGCATTTCACCTTTGATTTTATTTCCACCATCATTAAATGATAATATTTGACATTTCATGGGCCCCAACTTTGCTTTGCACAAACACCTCCCAGTCACCATCGCACATCGCAGATGCAGCAAAAGAAAAACAAAACACAATAGCGATGGGTGATAGGCAGCACACAACATTGTGTATCACGATGCAATTTGGAGAGAGAGACATCAAATAGCAATGAGCGATGGACACAACAACCATCACTCATCGTTGATTTGTTTCTTCATTCTGGACTCAAAACCATGACACACGATGCTTCGAAGAACTTTGAAAAATTATTAAAACATGTCCTTTGCCACAAAGCATTAATTAAAACCTGCCCAAGTGAAACTCATCGCTCAAACCAAGGCATCGATGATTGCTTCCTTCATTTTCATTCACAATTGACAATTGGCGATGGGTGATGAATTTTGTCATGAAAGTCATGTCTCAGCCAATCAAAAGTAAGAATTAAACTCAAGCTTATGATTAAAAAAATTTGAAATACATTTTACATTTTCCCTAAATTCCCCTTTTACAAATACACAATATTTTAAATATTAACATTTGAGAACATTAGAAAAATAGGCAAATTTTAATTACGCATGTAGGCTAAACGAAGAAATTTCACTGCGCACAAACGGTGAACCCTGGAGCTGCAATGTTTTGCATGTGGTCACGATCAATTATTTAGAACATTAGTTTTTAATCAAACTTCTCCCAACCATCAAAAATCAAGTACATCCTTTGTAAACTGGCCCCAGGGACATGTTCGTCGCACCTGAAATGCATTAAAATAATGTATCATATGACCTTTGTTTTTGACAAAATGGATCTGGAGACATTTTAGACCAAAATAAAAAATGGGTCTTCCTTAGAATTTGAAAATTTGAAACTTTTTGGAACACCAATTTTGGCCATGTCATAGTCAGCAACACATTAATTAACCCATCAAAACTTGTCCAAGAGCTGCAAAAATGAACATGCATGTAGAAATTTGAACCAAAAATTAAGTGCAATAAATAGCATGGCAAAATTTATCCTGAGGTGTAATATATTGACATTCAAAGTGGCTCAGTCAGACTTTTATGCAACTACACCTATCAAAAACCAACTCGAGCACACCAAGTCACCTCCTTGAAAAATTATCAAATCACCTTCTAGGAAGCTACCACTGGAAACACTAGATCATTTAGGTCCATTGAGTATGCGTGCAAGAGGTATTTCCTTCAATCCATATTCTTCACAAGATATTGAGGGTCAAATTTGACCTCCTTGAAACATTCTGGAAATGCAGATGTAAAAATAGAACAAACTGCATTTGCTTTTGACCTAGTAAAAATATCAAATTTGATCCTAAGACTCTAAAACTAGACCAAGGCACATATGAATATGAGGGGGACGCAAAGCACCAATCCATTTTCCATGAATATCATCTAGTTGTGAAATATCAATCTGAACAAGAAGCCACTTCGCATGTCTGAGAGTTTGCAAACAACAAAACATTCCCAAAACCCTCCAACTTTTCATTCCAAAACTCATCACGGGAAGCTGAAATTAAACATACATGTTCACATATGACAAATGAATACACTCACCAAGGGATTTGGCATGAAAGAAAATGGCTCTGAATTATGACCCCCCAAAGTAGGTCACTAGGGCAGATTTTTCAGGGGCATTTCTAAGTGTGTAGATCAATTTTTTTTCATCATGGGCATTTCAAATTTTGTAAATTTGAAGGTGCCATCAGTGGCTCTTTCTGGGGACATTTGTTCCTTATTGAACGGAGCAAGAATTTAGAATTGGAAGAGCAGACCGAGTGCCAGAATCATTGGGTGACAGAGTCTTTAATTTTTAACCTCACTTGGTGGCCCCAAGCCACCAAATGAAAAAAGGGGGGTCAATATTTGCCTTTGTCAAACACCAATCTATTAAAAGAGACAATCTCCCTCAACCCATGCTTTCCTCTGTCACACCATAGCAACACAAGTGACTTCATTCCTACCAAAGCTAGTGTCAGGCTATCTCCATGTTTAACTTTACTGTCACATGGCAACCATATCAGATAGGTGACATCACTACCACCCATTTCATGTTTTGATTTTGTGGCAAGTGACACAATATGAGGAAAATGGTCAAGACTATATGAAGACATAGTCTTATCACATTTAATAACTTCCTCATAATGGTTAAGGTCATAAAAGATATCATGGTTCAGAGATGATGTGCAATCCTCCTGTGTACAAAGCAAAGAATGCTCACACATTTGAAACTCCTTCAACTAAATTGCATCACAGGCAAGTTTATCTTCACTGAAACAACATAGCTTAGTCACATTATTACATGCCTCAATGTTCTAAAAACTAGATTTATCAACACCCACAATACCTTTTTCCACATTCAAATCATAACATTCTGAAAAGACATCAGCATCCCAAACAATGTTTCCCACTTCACATTCATAAAAAATATCATCTACATTCTTCATATTATCATACAAGAAAATTTCAAATGCAAGCTCAGGTGATAGAAATTTACTTCTACGATAAATTCCTCATAGTGAGTGTTCAAGACACATTCATTATTGCAAGGAGTGTCATATTCAACATCACCTCCTACTGCATCAACATGACAGTTTGAAGCATATTGCTTATGAGGAAAACTAAGTTGCAGATCCAAAAAAAAGATCTCCATATGCATCCATGTGATTGACGCAACAACATTCTTCAAGTGCAAACTCATCATAAAGAGCTTCATTAGTTGTACCAATACTTATCTCTACCATTTTAATTTCATGTACAACTACATTTTGTTGAAATACACAAGACAACTGAGAAGGGGGGGTGAATCAATTGTATCAAATCCTTTACTTATAAACTTAATCTTTTCACCTTAACTTCAATCTATTATTAAGTGTAAACATAAAATGTAAATAATAGAAAGCAAACACCAAAGACACTAGATTTACGTGGAAAACCCAATGAGGGAAAAACCACGATGAGGATTAGATCACAATATAGTAGAAATTCACTAATGGATAGAAAGGATCACTACCAAAGGGCTCACTACCCAGATACAAAGGGTCGCTACCCAGATTAAGGGCTTACTTCCTTGAGAAGGACTCACTATCCAGAAAGGAGGCTCACTGCCTACAAAAAATAAACAAAAGAGATAAATGAAGATCCACAACAAGGGTTCCACACATTCGCAACCTGATTAGAAGATTGTAGATTCCCTCAGCTCACTGCTTTCAAGAATCTAACACCTTAAAGTACTGTTACCTCAATTCGCTCTTCCACTCTCTACTTTTCGCACTTGTTCGCACAATTCACTCACTTTCTTGATTCATGGATGATGAATGGATGAATATGAAATTCGCCACGACTTAATTTTCTTTTATACCAGCTTCAACTTTTAGAAACATTCACCAAGGTCAGCTATACAATTTCAAATTACAAATTCAAACTAGGTCGGATACTCAACATTCCCACGATGGATAAGAATGAGAGAGGACCAATTACATATTTAATTTGGGACCCAAACGACATCTTGAAGCTTGCACTAGCTTTCTCGAATCGATGCAAAAGCTAAAAGTAATGTGTAAACACCAGGTCAGCCAAACCTAATGAAAACACCAATGATCTTTGAAGTACACACATCTCTAGCAAGATAATCACACATGGATTACTCAACATGCTTCACCAGTCATTTTACCATCTCTGAGGACACCTCAAATACATCCATGACATTTACAACAAACTTCATTCGCAAAGAACTCTTCACCAATCCAACCGAGCCAACCAGCAAAAACACAAGAGCTTTGGAACAAGTCTTTCGGAGCACCTAACCACTAGAAATTTTTTAACCTGACATCTACTTCCAAATACCTTAAATTATTTAACAGTAGGAGTCTTACCATTCCATAACTTATAAGGGATCTTAGTGTTGTTACCTCTAATCTGAACTATGTTAAGAATGTAAACAACAATATGGATTGCTTCTCTCTAATACACATCAAGAACATTTGCTTCTTTCATCATAGTTTTGGTAGCTTCTTGAATAGTTTGATTCTTTCTTTCCACTACTCCATTTTGTTGAGGGGTTCTAGAAGCAGAATAATGTCTTTTTATGTCGTGTTCTTCACATAATGCATTGAACTCACCAGAAGTAAACTCTCCACCTCTATCAGACCTCAAGCATTTGATTTTTAGGTTTGCCTCATTTTCTACTATTGCCTTAAATAATTTGAATCTATCAAGAGCCTAAGCCTTTTCTCTAAGAAATGTAACCCATGTCATCCTAGAGTAATCATCAATTAATAGCATGGAGTACATGTCACCATTTAGGCTTCTTGTTCTTGTCGGACCACAGAGGTCTGTGTGGACTAATTCTACCATTTCAGGAGATGATTGATCCTTTCCTTTGAAACTATTTCTTATATATTTACCCATCTAACAACTTCTACAAATTGAATTTGAAGGCTTTGTGATTCTAGGTAGATCTTTGACGAATTCCCTAGAACTAATCCTAACCAAATTATCAAAATTCACATGTCTCATCCTTTGATGCCAAACCGAACTCTCATTAATTTGAGAAACAAAACATTGACCATCTCCACCTTTAAGTTGATAGATGTTTCCATGAGTTCTTCTTCCAGCTACTACCATAGTTCCATATTATTTCCTAATCTCACACATGTTATCCTAAAAAACAAGCTTAAAACCTTTGTTGCACATTTTTCCAACACTTAAAATATTATGCCTTCAACCCTTTACATAGTAAACATCATCAATATTATGTTTTCCATCAAAACTAATTGTTCCTTTACCAACAATATTAGCACTAGAGTCATCTTCAAACATGACTATACCTCCATCATAATTATCAAGTTTAGTAAACTTACTCTTATCTCCAGTCATATGATTTGAACATTTCCTATCAATTACCCAAAAGTCTTCATCCTATCTGGCATGAAAATCAGTTACCAGAGTACCTTTTGTTTCATCATTTTTGATCTTCAAACCAGATTCCTTTGCACATTTCTTTTTCAGGGCTAGAAACAAACATTCATCTTTATCTTCCTCAAATTCAAATTCATCATCAAAACTTCTTTCATCTTCTTTGACATAACACAATTTCTTGAACTTATTACCCTTCTTATCTTTGTAATTGTTATTACCATCCTTATTCTTCTTTTGTGTAGCTCTATTAGGACATCTTGATGCATAATGACCAAAATTTCCACAACTGAAACACTTAAAGTGTAACTTACCTTTGTATTTACTAGTACCTTTCTTCAATCTCGTGAAATTTTCTTCCAAATCTTCTGTATCATCATAATCCGGATCATATTCTAACTTCATTGCTTTAAAGTTTGTTTCAGTCTTCTCCTTATCTCTTGTAAATTTTCTCATCTCAAATGCAGCTAGGACACCAAATAGATGCTCCTTAGTAAATGTCTTTGGATCATATTGTTCTTCAAGTGTAGATACTTTTTCACTGTAATTTTTTGGTAAGGTCATCAAGATCTTCTCAATTATATCTTCATTTGGCATGGTACCACCTTGATTTTTGATTTATGTTGCTATAAGTTCAACTCTCTGATAATAAATTGCAATGTCTTCTCCCTCTTCCATTCTCAAGTTCTCAAAAAATTTCTTAGCAGTTAGTTTCCTTAACAACTTTACTCTATCATTCCCTTCATAAATGTCTTTCAACTTTGTCCATACTTCATGAGCAGTAGGTAGAGAAATAACTTTTTTTCTTTCAAATTTAGATAAAGCACTGAAGATAGCATACCTTGCTCTTTCATTCTCTTCAAAGGCTACAACCTCATCAATAGAGGAAGGAACAGCTGATGGTATCACACACTTTATCTCCACAGCATTCCAAGTGTTGAAATTTAGTGAAATCAGATAACTTCTCATCTTCTCTTTCCAATCACTGTAATTAGATCCATCAAAAATAGGAATTTGCAACTTGTGTGCCATCTGATCTACCTCAAGTGGTTAAGCTTTTCACTGAGGAACCTAAGCTCTGATACCAATTGTTGAAATGCACAAGACAACTAAGAGGGGGGGTGAATCAATTGTATCAAATCCTTTACTTATAAATTTAATCTTTTCACCTTAACTTCAATATGTTATTAAGTGTAAACATGAAATGAAAATAACATAAAGCAAACACCAAAGACACCAGATTTATGTGGAAAACCCAATGAGGGAGAAACCATGGTGAGGATTAACTCAAAATATAGTAGTGATGCAATATCGGATACAAAGGCTCACTGCCAGAGGGCTCACTGCCTAGATACAAAGGCTCACTACCTAGATTAAGGTCTCGCTTCCTTGAGAAGGACTCACTATCCAAAAAGGAGGCTCACTACCTACAAAAAATAAACAAAAGAGATAAATGAAGATCCACCACTAGGGTTCCACACATTCACAACCTGATCAGAAGATTGTAGATGCCCTCAACTCACTGCTTTTAGGAATCTAACACCTTAAAGTACTGTTGCCTCAATTCACTCTTTCACTCTCTGATTTTCATACTTGTTCGCACAATTCGCTCACTTTCTCGATTCGTGGATGATGGATGGATGGATATAAAACTCACCACAACTTAATTTTATTTTATACCATCTTAAACTTTTAGAAACATTCACCAAGGTCGGCTATACAATTTCAAATTACAAATTCAAACTAGGTCAGCTACTCAACATTCCCATGATGGATAAGAATGAGAGAGGACCAATTACATATTTAATTTGGGACCCAAACAACATCTTGAAGCTCACATATGCTTTCTCAAATCGATGCAAAAGACAAATGTAATGTGTAAACACCAATGATCTTTGAAGTACACACATCTCCAACAAGATAATCATATGCGGATTACTCAACATGCTTCACTAGTAATTTTACCATCTTTGGGAACACCTCAAATACATTTGTAGCATTTACAACAAACTTCATTCACAGAGAACTCTTCACTAGTCCAACCGAGCCAACCAGCAAAAACATGGGAGCTCTGGAATAGGTCTTCCAGAGCACCAAACTACTAGAAAGTTTGTCAAAACACATAAATTAATAGAATGATTCATCTCCCAAATTTGCAAGATCTGAAACCAAATATTAGAGGAATGCGGAGCCAAAACATTTCTCCCAGTCCACAAACAAATAGTTATGGAAAACCAGTTCACACATTGGTGAACATATCTTCTACTCTCCATCGACTCAAAAGCTAAAACTTAGAATATATTATCCTTTGAAGCTTATGAACACACCTACATATACGCATAGGCATAGTATCAATGCAAAGAAAATACAGAGTACAAAACCGGAGCACACTCAAAACACACTTCAATATTGTTTTCATAATTTCTTCAAATTCTCTCAAAAACACTTGGAAAATACACAAATTACTCAACCTGAACTATGTTGACATCAATGAAAACGTTAATGACAACACCACCAAACACATCCATACTTGCAACACATTTGTGCTAACCTCATACAAACACTCAGGGATAACTTCAAAGCCAGCAAAAAGAGTAGAAGAAGGTGAGTAATCAAACAAGAAATTTTTTCCTTGTTCACCAATTTCATCATCAACAGACACATGCTTTGCACAATCAGCTAATTGAACTGATTCATTCAATAAATCTATTGCATGCATTCCCTTTTCCTTGTTCAAAATGTTGCAACAATCAACAAGGCTACATTCTTAACTGTCAAACTGAAAATCATCACTTATTTCTTCATTAAAACTTCTCACACATGATTTCGCTAATTGAAAATCATTGCATACATTTTCATTTGCATCATAACACTATTGATCGCATATTTCCTCTTCAAAAAATTTGTTCAATTTATATCCATTATCTTGCTCTTGTCTACGAGGACTTGGAATTCCATTGGGTTTATTGTTAGAAAAGAGGATGTCCAATCCACACTGATTTTCAACATCTAACCTTTCCATGCAATGCTAAAAAAATCTTATACCATCAGTACAATGTGAACTGAGATGACCATTCAAGGAGCACTCAAGAATATCATAAGTTTTCACAACATCACCATGCATTTGTGATATTTCAGAAATATTGTCATTATCATTATTGAAACACTTCTCACTTAAGGAAATCAATTCTACCTCTTCCTCTTGAGAAGAATCATAGTCACTAGGGCTGCAAATAGAATTGTAATCATCTTGATCACCCAGACAAGAATTCTTTTCAGCTAGTTGCAAACTTCCATCTACAACATCATTGTTCTCATCATGAAGAGATGAAACTTCAAAATCAACACAATCTTCAACTGTATACTCAAATTCCATAAATGATAAAATACTTTCATTATCATCTGCATCATCGCAGCCTTCTTCTACATACATTCTCTCCATGGGTTGTTCAGAAACAAAATCCTCACCACAAAATGATGCATTATCCTTTTCTTCTATTATACCATCATCACATAGTCTAGTCAATAGATGACATCCATATTTCTCTATTATTTCTACAATCACTAAAATCCATTGACATAAGCATTTAAGGCTAGGGGGATTCAAGTGAGCTGGCATAGTACTCAAACCTGACTCACAATTCTCATAGAATATATCAATGCAAAATGATTCATCAGGTCTTTCTAACTTTGGTATATCAAGCAGAAATTTCATGAATCTGTCATGATATCCACAGAAGGATTCATCCTCAAACTTTTCTATGTCACACAATGCATCACTGTATGACACGGGTTCAATCTTATTTTCAATTTTCTCTTCAAATCCTTCTTGGGTATGTAGATTTCTCTTGTTTAATGAGAATTCATTATTCTCTTCACCAAACTAATCCATGAACAATGTCTCAAGCTCTTGACATGAACATATGAAATGCATTGACAATTCAGAAAACCAATATTCAACATTATTTTCTAGAGTTCTTACAAAAAAAATCATGATAGCATCTTCTTTTATTATTTGACAATCTTCCATCAAATCAATGAAACCATGTACATGTCTTGATGCCGACTCTTCAAAACCTCCTCTAAACTTAGGAAAATACTCATTAATTCTTCTTGGGACAGAATGTGGGTAACCTTAGATTTTACTAAAATCTAAAGGGTTGTATCTTTCACTAGTGAACACCCTTCTTTGAGGACATGACTATGTTCTAGACATGACATTACAACTTGTAGAGGGAGAACTAGAACAACAATACATTTTTGCAAATAAAAATTATTCCCCCTACAACTAGTTTCTCAAGATATCTTTCTAGAATATCCTACTTTCTCATTTCCCTTTCTACTAGTACCCTATAGTACTAGATAAGGGATAGTATTAACTAGAAATTTTGTTGAAAACCTTCATACAAAAATATTACAATAGAAAAATACTTGAGAATTGTTGCAACAACTCTTCTGATGATGTAGAAAATTATGTAGAGTTGCCACCTCTTTGAAAGAGGAAAAGATCTTCAAGCAGTAGAAAGCTTCTTCCAAGATCTAGGTATTTTTGAGTTCTCTCCACCACCAGAGCACTAGATTTCAAGAATGCACTAGAAACATTGCAGAAATCTCCTTCAAGTATGCAGGTCCTTGGATCATTTTTGACCCAAAACTACAGATCATTAATCTAAATGACTCTTTTCAACTGATTCCCCAGTGGATTTGCCAATCTGTTGGTTCCCAAATCAATAGATTCACTAAATCCTAGAATTAAGCCACATTTCATACTCAAATCTAGTGTAGGATTTGGCCAACAAACAAGAAATGAGATTGGAACACATTTCCCTTGCACTTCAGGTTATGTAGGACCTAGGGGGGTGACCCTTTTAGCAACACCTAAAGATTCACACTCACACTCAACAAGTTATTGCTCAACATATAATGCTCTCACAAGAATATGCCAAGAAACATGAAATGTCACTCAATATTGGCTAAGATATTGGGCAACCTTCATCAAATAGCATGGAAAACATGGAAATACCAATAACCTATAAAATAGGAAAAACAAAATTGAATGGTTTGTTATTAAAGCATGGTGATTCCTTCCAAGTTTTGTAAACAAAGAAACCCACTAAGTTGGTGCCTTATCCATAATAGAGTCAAAATAAAATAATCCCCTGATAACAACATAAACACTAATTCAATGGCCTTTGAAACATCACTTCCTTATAGTAATGCAACCACTTAAGGACATATTGTCAATCTACTTCCAAATCCTTAAATAATAATAATGCTCTCAATGCTTTAATTAAAAGCTAAATTTAATTTATTCCTTGAATAAAAGCTATCAGCTAAAAATTCATCACAACAAATATGCAATGAAAATCTCAACAATCCTTGATTATATTGATTAAGAAATCATTGTATTACATAAAGGAGACATTGACAATATGACATTCTTCATCCTAAACTGCAAATTGAATTTGCTTGCCATTATTAGTCAAGCATATTACATAATTTAAATCTAAAACTTAAAGAACAACCAAAAACCTAGTAGAGTCACTTTGTATAAGAAATTACACTATTCAGTTACTAGAGAAAAACAATATCTCTCGGGATCCCCTCAACTGGAGAAAGAAAGAGAATAATAAGAAGAGAAAACCTTAAAACTACATCTGCGTATGACACATGGATCCTGCATCTTCCTTTGATCTGTAACCACCTATAGCTCATGAAGAATCTTCAATATGCCCTTGATTCACACCTCTTGCATTCTCTTGCCCTCCAACAGAAAATTATTCCCTTACCGAGAAAATTTTCTTCATTATTTATCCTACAATTGAAAAATGGTTTTTATTGTAGCTAGAAAATTCACCATGAAAGTTTTCATTCTTCCTTTTACCCGTGCATCTTTTACCATTTTTTCTTACCTGGAACTCAAAGTCTTTTATCTTCACGGTGAAAAGCCTTCACATTTTATCGAGCTTGAAAAACCATTTTCCTGTGCACATTTTATTTTAATTATTTTGTAGCAAAAGACCTTTTATTTTATTCGGTGAAGACTTTAATTCATTTATCTGGACATAAATAATATTTTACATGTGCTCTTTCTTTTAATTCACTTCTTCACCATTTAAATTCCATCAAATAATGTCATTTGACTCCATAGGCTAGCCCCAACATCATCGCATATTGCCAATACACTAAGGAGAAAAGCAATAAAACTACGATGGGCAATATATCAAAGAACTTCACGCTTCCTCCATTTTTACCCTGCTGAATTTTTTTTTTGAATGTAATCCTTTTACTTTCATTTTCATCAGGCTGTACAAACTTATTCACTTGTGGTTTACATTATTACTTCCCATCAAAGAAAGTTTTAATTCTTTCTTTATCGGCTGCAAAAGACTCTTATTCACCTGTTCATTTCACCTTTGATTTTATTTCCACCATCATCAAATAATAATATTTGACATTTCATGGGCCCCAACTTTTCTTTGCACAAACACCTCCCGATCACCATCGCACATCATAGATGTAGCAAAAGAAAAACAAAACACAATAGCGATGGGCGATAGGTAGAACACGACAACACACAACATCATGTATTGTGAATGCAATGTGGAGAGGGAGACATTAAATAGCGATGGGCGATGTACACATCAGCCATTTCTCATCACTGATTTTTTTCTTCATTTTAGATTCAAAACCGCGACACACGATGCTACTGCTGGAGAACTTTGAAAAATTATTAAAACTGGTCCTTTGCCACAAAGCATTAATTAAAACTTTCCCAAATGAAAATCACCACTCAAACCAAGGCATCGTTGATTGCTTCCTTCATCTTCATTCAAAATTGGCGATGTGTGATGAGTTTTGTTGTGCAACTGTGAAAGCTGTGAAAGTCGTGCCATAGCCAATCAAAAGCAAGAATTAAACTTGCTTATGATTAAAAAATATGAAATACATTTTACATTTTCCAAAAATGCTCCTTTTACAAATACACAATATTTAAAACATTCACAATATTTTAAATATTAACATTTGAGAACATTAGAAAAATAGGCAAATTTTAATTACGCCTTTAGGCCAAACAAAGAAATTTCACTACGCACAAACAATGAACCCTAGAGTTGTGATTTTTTGCGTGCGGTCACGATCAATTATTTAGAACATGGGTTTTAAATCAAAATTTTCCCAGTCATCAAAAATCAGGTACCTCCTTTGTAAATTGGCCCCGAGATGTGTTTGTCATACCTGAAATGCATTAAAATAATGCATCATATGACCTTTGGTTTTGACAAAAATGGAGTTGGAGTCATTTTTTACCAAAACAAGAAATGGATTGCCCTTAGAATTTGAAAATTTGAATTTGAAACACCAATTTTGGCTTTGTCACAGTCAACAACACATTAATTAACCCATCAAAACTTGTCAAGGAGCCGCGAAACTAAACATGCATGTAGAAATTTGTACAAAAAATTTAGTGCAACAAATGGCCTAGAAAAATTCATCCTAATGTACAATATATTAACTTTCAAAGTGGCTCAGTCGGACTTTTTTGCAACTACACCTATCAAAAACCAACTCGAGCACACCGAGTCACCTCCTTGAAAATTTATCAAATCACCTTCTGGGAAGCTACCACTGGAAACACTAGATCATTTAGGTCCATTGAGTATGTGTGAAAGAGGGATTTCCTTCAATCCATATTATTCATAAGATATTGATGGTCAAATTTGACCTCCTTAAAACATTCTGGAAATGCAGATATAAAAACAAAACAAATTGCATTTGCTTTTGACATGGTAAAAATATCAAACTTGATCCCAAGACTCTGAAACTAGACTAGGGAGAATATAAATATGAGGGGATGCAGAGCACCGATCCATTTTCCATGACGATTATCCAGTTGTGAAATATCAATCTGAACAGGAGTTCACTTCGGAGGTCTGAGAGTTTGCAAACAACAAAATAGTCCCAAAACCCTCCAACTTTGCATTTCAAAACCTTGTCAAAACTCATCACAGGAAGCTGAAATTAAACATACATTTTCACATATGACAAATGAATACACTCACCAAGGTATTTTGCATGAAAGCGGATGGGCTTCGAATTATGACCCCCCAAAGTAGGTCACTAGGGTAGATTTTTTCAAGGGCATTTCTAAGTGTGTAGATCAAATTTTTTTCATCATGGGCATTTCAAATTTTGCAAATTTTAAGGTGCCATCAAGTGCTATTGCAGAAAAATGATGAGGGATTTGAACAACCCATTGCATTCTTTAACAAGTCTTTGCAAGCCACAAAGCTGAAGTATGATATGGTTGAAAAGGAGGCTTATGCTCTGGTCAAGGCTGTGAATAATTTCAGAACTTATTTAGTAGGGACCATAGTTATAGATTTTATACCAAGTGTTGCAGTGAAAGACATCTTCAGTCAACAGGAAACTATAGGCATAAGGTGTAGTTGGATCAATAGGATCCAAGGATTCAACATTGATGTTCAGATCACCAAGTTAGTTAGAGGACATGGTATAGCTAAGTTAATGGTAGAGACTAACTTGGAAGAAAACCAGATAAATCAAGTTGAATCTGCTGATGTTTCACCCATCTGTGATATACAAACACATGGTTGGTATAGAGGAATTGTCCAATATTTACAAACTTTGTAGTTCCCTGCAGATATGGTTGATAATGATAAGAGAACACTAAAATTGCAAGCCCTCAAATATGCAATTATTGATAATGAACTGTGGTGGAGAAGCCCTGATGGTGTATTGCTCAAGTGTGTGGATGACAAGCAGGCACTAGACCTATCACAAGAAATGCACAGTGGAGTATGTGGTGGCCATTACATGGCAAAGATAACTGATCATAAGATCTTAAGGGTGGGATTATAGTGGCTCATTGTTTTTAAAGATGCCCACAAGTTTCTCAAGACTTGTGATGTTTGCCAAAGGTTTATAGGAAAATTAAAGTTCTTAAGGAGCTTGCCACCTAGGCCCATTTCTGTTCAAGCCCCTTTCCAACAATGGGGTATTGACTTTATCGGTGAAATATTATAAAGGTCTAGTGGGGGGCATTCATGCATCCTTGTTGTGACTGATTATTTCACAAAGTGGGTAGAAGCAATTCCCACAAAGAAGGCAACAAGTAAAGTTGTGATAGACTTCTTGATGAATAACATTCTCATCAAATTTGGAGTTCTAGAGAAAATCATCTTTGATAATGCAATGTACTTCAGGTCAGAAGAGTTCACTAATTTTTGTGAGAAGCATGGCATACATATTTCGTATTCTTCCCCTTACCATCCACAAGGAAATGGTTAGGCAAAATCTAGCAACAAGAGCCTAATGAAGATTATTAAAAGGGTGATTGAAAAGAATAATAAGGCATGGGACTCAAAATTAAAGTTGGCATTATGGGCTGATAGGGTTACTGTGAAGAAAGCTAAGTTGGTCATTCACCTTTTGGTTTAGTATATGGTCTGGATGCCATGTTACCACAAACAACTTTCTAAAAATTTATAAATATGTGCAAGAATATGATGAGGATATTTGTGATGATATGCAACAGAGAATTGATAATATTGTATAGCTCAATGAAACTAGAAGAGAAGCTCATAACATAAATGAAAAGATGCAATTGCAAGTCAAACACTTGCATGACAAGAAAGCTTCTCCAGGAAAATTTGAAGTGGATGGCATGGTGCTAGTGTGGAATGCAAGAGCTCGAGATAAAGGTAAGCATGGAAAGTTTGAAGCATTATGGTTAGGCCCTTATTTGATATCCAACTTACATGAGGAAGATTCATACTTCCTTTAGAGCTTAACAAGTGAACTTCTTGAACTGCCAGTACATGGATAGTTCTTGAATCCACACTTCTCTTAAAGTATGCTCTTTTCCATGTACATTGTATAGTCCTATAAATGATGTATATATGTTGGTTTTCTTTGGTCTGGTTTTCTTGTCTTGTTCGGGCAAGTCCCGATTTTTGGTTCTTTATTTTTGGTCTACTTAATCTGAGATTCTAGGATCTCGCTTTGTTATGGAAGAACAAATGTCCCCAACAGGAGCCACCGATGGAACCCTTATAAAATGTTGTGTTCCCCCTAAACATTTTGCAAGGTCTAGCTTGTTTCATGTCTTTGGGCTTAGGGTTGTCTCTTGCTATCATGCCTAATGGTTTATGTAGTGTTAAAACCCTTCCAAAAAACCTTAAGTCTGAATCCTTTGCTATGGTTCTAATTCATCATTGACCCCTCATCATCAATTTTTGGTCAGTTAAATTATGACTAGTTCCTTTTGGATCGTTCTATTGGTCGGCCCCTGAGTCTTAGAAATATCGTCATTATCCGTTGACGTATTAAAAATATCGCCTTTACATTATGCAGGTAAAAATTCACCAAATATTTGTCAGATCTAAGGTTTATCTTAAGGTTTTATGTCTTCACCCATCATTCACCTAGTCATGGCCCCTTTTTAAGAATTAAAAAAATTGGCATGTGTAGATTTCTTATTTTATAAGGACCATTTGATCGTCGAAAGCACATCCTAGTCATTCCCCACGACCCTGCTTGATTTTTTTTGCATTAAAATATTATCATGAGCTGACGGGAGGGCACCATGTATCTTCTACACATGAGGGACCAACATCGTTGAGAAGTCAGAGGGCAGTGAGATGGAGCACATCAATGATGGTGGTGAAGTGATGCAGCTACATCTCGATCATTCCCCACCTCCCCATTCAAATTTATTTTGCATCTAAATATTGTCATGGGGCACCAAGAAGATGACATTTGTCCATGGGACCCAATAGGCTTTGATGAAGGAAAGCTCTTTGTTCAATAGGATCGACGGTCGAGGAGGGGTGACGTGGGTTAATCATGACCGCTCCCCGCTATCTCATGGGGGACCCACCTCTACCTCCCGTCTCTCAACAGGTAAGTGAGAGAATGTTGTGTGGCATCATTTGAGTTACAAAGGAAACATTAGGAAATGAAATTAGTGAAATATTTCACCACAAATTAAAGGTGTCAAAGTTTGGGTTACTAAAGGTAATTTCAGAGGCATGTGTTGTAATAACCAAAGGATCTTTTAATCATGGATGTCGATTGTACCTTAGGATTATGTGCATAGACATGTAAGCTTGTGTTAAGACACGTGCATATTGAAGGTGGGAGATTTAATCTCAGCCCTTCTCCGTCTTCCCCTTGATAAAAGTTGTACACGAGTTAATATTCACAAGGGAGCGGGGAAGATGACATGTGGTCTTTTGCTTCAGCAACAAGGAGATGGTGGAGCCCGCAAATCACTAGCATGTGGCTCCACATGGCTTGTTTGGATTTGATAAAGGAAATGGCTCCACACAGTCAGATTTTTCAAACTAAGTTGACTCAATTTGGACCGGTGGTCATTTTATTTTGCTGCAAGATCGACAAACAACATTCAAAGTTGAGATCAAGGGCAAGTGAGTCGTTCTAGTTCGCACGAGCGAACCATAATACCAGATAGGGTGCCGAGATACCAAATTAAGAGTTGTAAGGTCTTTAAAATTTGTTTTAAAGCACTATTGAAAATCGATAAAAGTATTCTACATGTCCAAAGGGCTTGTGCTGCATTTTTCAAGCTAGTTCAATGTCAGAGTTAAGGTTTTAAGCTCATGCTAAGCTAGTAAGTTGGTATTATGTCCCGCCCTTGAAATTATCAAGAATTTGCTCAATTATACTCTCTCAATTATTCTATCACTAGGGTTTTCTTGATTTTGCATTTCTTTTAAGGTTTGACGTTCATTCCAAACAATTTTTCAGTCTTGCATTACTATAATTTGTGTCAAACCCTTTTCTGAGCCATATGTTTTATTTTGTGAAACCAAAAACCCTATTTTGTAAAAAAACCCTTGAATCATGGCTCCTAAAGCGAAAGCATCTTCATCAAAGGGAGAATCCTCTATCTCCAAGAGACCTGTGAGTAAGGACCTAGCTGACCAGTTGCTACCCTCGGCCAGTGAAAAACCTAAGGGTCAACTGCTCCTACGAGGTCTAAAAGTAGTAGAGGGCCTAATTGACAAGAAAAGCTCTGTTAGGGATGCCACATTGCCTTATACTAGATGGGAATTATTTAGTGTTTGGTTTGGAAATAGGAATTGTGGTGTTCCAGTTGATAACCCTTGGAACCTTGACTTGGGAAAATTGATTGTGTTGAATGAATACTTCGATATTGATTTTTTAGAAGCAATTGTTGTCAATTATGACCCAGTCACCAGGATTATGAGGTCCTTTGATGAAATTGACATGGTTAAAGTCACTAAGGAAGAAATTTCTCATGTTTTTAGTCTCAATGAATGGAGTGAGGACCAGGTTCAGATCGATGAAAAGGCTCTTAGGGAAGAATATGAGAAAACTAAGCATTCATTTAAGGTCCATATATTGCCTAAGTACCTAGCAGAGATTAAGGGCCAAAAGGTTACATTGGGACCATTTGATAAAGAGCCTTATCATGTTAATTACTTTGTCCCCTATTTCCAAAAAACCTTTTACTCCATTTCTCAAATAATTAGTTATGACCCAGTCACTGGAATGCTCATGGCATGGATGTATATGGCAGCCCACATCCAACACCCCCATTATTGCACAACATATGATTATACAAGGTTTCTTGTAGAGAAAATTCATGAGGGTTTGGTGAAATTGAAGAAGGGTGTGGTTGGAGTGAGATTCAACAGGTATTCATTGTTCATGCACATGTTTTTGTTCAAAGGTGCACCTTACTTTGGACAAAATATGGCACTAGATAGGGTAGAGGGTAATTTAGATTTTCCTATCCAGTGTTGGACCACAATCCTAGATAAGGATGAAAAAAAAATTGACTATGTGATATTTGAGAATCTATTTTCCTCCGAGTTGAGAAGAGCCCTAGTTATGAATGTGCCAAGAATTCCCAAGGCCCTGCATGATCTATTGAGACCTAAAGATAGGAGGCCTAAATTGGGGGTTGATCATAATTGGGGAGATGTTATCCCTTATCCTGCATATACTATTTTGAGAGTGTATGGTTCTACTATCTCACCTCACCTACTACCAAAATGTGTGCCAGAGAGAATTGGTTTCCTTGAAGTAATGTGGTAGTTGGAAAGTGTGGAAAACAAACACTTGTTGGATTAGGGAAAAGGAACATTTTCCCCTTCATACACATTCTTCTCCAATTTTGTAATGACAAAGGGAGGATGGAATAAAATAAATGATATACTCAAAAAAATTCACATGAAGAGAGTAGGGGCAAGGGAGTATTATGATCCTAAAGGCTTCATAGCCTGGTTAAAGTTAAGGAACCAGAGCTCCAAATTTGAGCACATTTTCCAGTACCTGGAGGATGTAATAAGGAATATCTTTAATCTTTTGGAGCAAGATGATAGAAAATCAAAATGTATTAATTTTAACAAAATGCAAAAAAAGGTAAGGGAAAAGGACCCTAAATTCACTGCTTTTGCAAAAATCCCAAATATAATGCAGAGAATGGAACATATGTTCCAAAATTTTGAAACAACGGTTGGCCACTTTGAGGGTGAAAGGATGATTCAGGATAAAGGGAAAGTCCCCATGGAAAATTAACATGGTGGAGGATAAATCCATATTATGGAGGAGAGTCCCACATCTCAACCTCCTAAGGAACATAAAATAAAGTTTGTCATAAGGAGAAAGAACAAAGCAAAGAAAGATGATGCAACTGCTGCTTCCTCTCAACAAGAGGAACAAAGACCTCTTTCTCCAATTCCAATTGTGTCTACCATTTCCTCTGAGGTCAAAAGAGCCTAAAATTGTGGATGTTGATGCCCCATCACAACATTCCTCACTAGGAAAATAACTACCATTAAAGAAGCAAAAGGTTGAACCAATAGATTTGGTGGATTATGATGATGATGACTTCGATGAGGAAAATTGGGTGTCTAAGTAGGAAATGCAACAGGGAATGCCCTCTGCATTGACAATGTTTGTGCCATAGCAATTAGGTATGAGGTTGAGCAAGGTTGACCTCACTGGAATTAACAACACCGATGATGTTAGGGTGGAGGTGTGCAAGATTCATGGATGATGATTCATTTGTGAAATCTCAAGGTTTCATGGAATTTTCCTATAGGGCTAAGAAGGATGAGTATGTTACTACTGTGGCCCAAAAAAGAAGTCTTCATCTAGAGTTTCCCGAGGAAACTATTTAGGAACAACTCCTAAAGGAGATGAAAGCCAAATTTCATGGAATGATTGCAGCAGAAGGAAACACACTAGTTAGAAATAATGGTGTTTTGTTGTTATCATAATGGGATCTAGCCTCTGCCATTGCCTTTGATACAATACAAATGTGTGATAGGTCTCTCTACAATTCTGAGGAGGAAGCTACAATTACGTTGCAAGGATCTGCATTCAGTGAGTAGTGGGATACATTGGCTATATGGGCCTTAGCTCCAAGTACAAGAAATCTTGACATTGCAAAGCCTGCACCAAACTACAGGGGTGGCTTGATTATAAAGAGAGTGTCAGAGACATTATCTCTTGAGGTAGAAAATATGTCAGTGAATGTTGCTTAGTTTACAAAAGATATAGTGGAGTTAGTAACTGCAGAGAAGGAGCTGTTTAAGAAGCAATACAATGACTTGTTGGTTGACTATAGAAATACTGGACAACAAAAGATGCATTTACAGACAAAGATAACATTCTTAAAGGAGAAATTACAAAATTTTCAATTATGAGAACAAATGCATACTGGTATTGATTCTCCTACTACTCCACCTGAGCCAACACGTGCTGATTTTACTCCTTAAACAAGTACCTCATGGGAAATTGTACCATATAATATGGGAATTGTACCCATTTCGGTGGTACAACCAAATAGATCAGAAATACCATAGACGAAGGAAGGTGCCAACAAGGAGGAGTTGCTTAGGCAACTAAATGATTACAAAGAAAAGTGTGATAATCACAATAAGGAAATCTTTCATAGTAATATGAAGATTTCCATTGTAGTCCTAGGGCACTTAAATATAGGGGTTAATAATAGACTGAATAACATTCATGATAACTATTCCTCCATGAAGTTTGCTATAGATAACTTTGGAAATGATAAGGAGAAAGTTATTCCGCTTATGGAGAAATGGATCCCCAGGTTTCAAGAGTCGAGAATGATGTCTATTAGGGTCAAGCAAGATGCTAATCCCCCTGAAAAGCTTAAGCTCGCCATTACTATTGTGAATGAAATTAAGGAGTTCAAAGGAAATATAGAGACTCTGGAGACCAAGATAATGGGATTGGTCAAAAAAATTCATGAAACAAATCATGGTCTTCTCCCATCTATTCTAAGGGATGATGGTAACATAAAAACCTTGCAGGACTAGAGGAAGGAAACTAATGATGTCATTTCAAATCAAGTTGTTGTGATTTTTTAGGGGCATGATATGGGAATGCTAAAAGAGAACATGGATATGTTAGCCCATGCAGAGATTGTCCTGGCAGAGTTTGATAAGGAAGCTAATCAGGTTGTTACCAAATACTCACCTTATAGACAAAAGGTTGATAGAGACATGAGCTTCAGTTGGCATACTAAGGATGAATTCCAGGATTGGAAAAACAAATACTTGTATGTGCTAGAGGAATGATATGCAATTATGGGGTGGTGAGTGCATCCTGCAACCATGGTGAATAACGGACGGGAGAGAAACAATGCATAGCTTGAAAATAGTGTAGATTAAGCTTTTGTTGAAGCATTGTAAAATATTTTTCTCTCCCCAACATGGAAATTGGTGGCATAAATGTTGACTTGGATGGGTTAGTTTTATATCATTCTATTGCTTTTCATGCTTCTAAAGTTTTGTTGATTGGGCATGCATGTGGTTAATACCTTTGGTGTGTGAAGAAGATATTTCAAAGTTGTTGCAATGAATGAAAGATACCTTTTGGAAGGCGAGTGTATCTTCTTCAGAAAATGAATATAATTTTTGTCTTATATGTTTTTCCCCCCACTTTGCAAGGTGCAAATATAACTATCTGGGGAATTTTGAAATTGAAATTGAAATGTATTTCAAATGTAAATGTGACTTTAATTATAATTTGGCCCGATGCTTATTTCTCCCATGTTTCTATAAATGGGAATTTACGACCAATTACACGGGTCTCTCGATGGTTAAGCAATTTTGAGCTCATGTATGAGTAATTTTAGTATTTTCAAGCACAAAGAAATAGATTAGTGTTGAGTATTAGGAATGTATTCAGATCTGTAATAGACTTAATGGTTTTACAATAGTAATTGGTATATGAATGATAAGTGCATATCTTGGATTAGTTTCTCTCCTCTGTAATTTTTTCTTGCGAATTGTGAATAAAGGGATCAAGGTTCATTTATTCATCTTCAATCACTCTAGTTGAATGTGTGATTTCATTTTTGCTTTAGTTCAAAGAGCTAAGTAAGTGCTTAAATGAGATCATAGATTTGTAAGTGAAATTCACAGATTGTTAAGAAGTTTCTATTTCTGGATACATCGAGTTGTGTGTTACAAAGTAATATACAATAGTCTACAAATGCTTGTTTCCATTGCTATTGTTTTACAACTTATTGCATATGTGAGTCCATAGCCCTTAGATAAAGCATTGCTTCATTTATCTGGCTATCTTTGATGTTAGTGAGCTTGCCCATACCTGACAAAGAACACAAATCTTCACAATAATTTCTGACACACTTGTAATTGCATTATAGTGGTATGAAGTACTGCTCATTCTTGACTGTAGGTACAATTCATTAAAGGGTCAGCCAAATCCTTAAAAAATTATGTATATTTATGTATAATAGGAATGTATCTGTTTGTTTCAATGTTCATGATTAAATTGCACAAGAGTATCATATAGACATTGTTAGGATCATAGTCTTGGTTTTTACAGAGCCTGAAGATCAGTAGAGGTCTAGCTTAGTAAGCTAGTACCTGTTTGTTGACCAATCCCCACCACTATTTACCATTGAGTTGTGGAAAATTCATAGATAGATGATGGGACTAAGTTTGGTTCTAAAAAATAACCAACAAACATGTTTGGTAAATTGGATTTATGGTTGATTTGGTGTTTGAGTCTTGATGTCTACATGATTATCTTCTTTGATATCTCAGTTTGTAGTTTACTAATGTGATGATGAGTTTGCATGCTTCATTGTTTTGATCATGAGTTATGCAGGTGTGTGGGTTGGCCACCTATTCATTTGTAGTGGGATGACTCGAATGTGGACTATCTATATCCACGATATTGGTTCAGTGTTTATCCAAATTTTATTATTTGGCCTTGTCTGTGGTCATTTGTGCATTGGTATGTTGCTTTGGGATGAGAGGATGGATGGTTAGAGTACCTGATTAGTCGATTGATGGGACTTATAGCATGTGGTTTGATCATGATGTCATGATAGCTCAAGTGGTTACATTCATTGCTTATACACTTTTAGTGGGAGCTTTTGATAGTGATGACTTGGCAATGTAGGATTGGTTCTTGATGTTTTGATGGTGATTGTATGTATCTTCTTAGTTTGGAGATCTTGGTTACAATTGATGTTACTGACATTTTAGTTGTGTGTGTAGACTTGGATGATCTTCATGGAGAAGATGGTTGTCACGATGCCATGTGTAGCTCGGTATCATGGTTCAGTGGGAGTTTTTGGTAGTGGCGTGGATGCATCATTGGTGATGGTTATCTTCAGTGATTGGAGATGTGGTTTCTCGATTTATGTGATTGTTATTATGTCATGGTTTACTCTTGATGCTAGCTTATATTTTTTCCATGATACAAGTTCTCTTGAGACTAGGATGTTTGCATTGTTGCATGTGATCTCCTAGGAGGAGACAGTTAGATCGTGATGTCATGATAGGTTCTATTTTGCGATTGGAGCTTTAACATTGATCTTGGTGGTTCTATTTGTATTGAGTACATGGTCATTTTCTTGATTACTTCATGATGGTGCTATGTTGAATTTGGATTTTAGCATGTATTGATCAGTTACAGGTGCTCATGGATACTTGGAGATGTAGGTGAGGATGGAGTTCTCTTAGGATTAGAGACATTTTCTTGAGACAATTACTCTTTGGAGGTTTCAACAGGAAGATCAAGGAGCTTTCACCTAGGTATGGATGTGAACTCATGATGGACCGGTAGAGGATATTGTTCTTGGAGTGATTCATAATGGCTTGGTTATCTTGGAGGAGCACTCTCATTCCCCACTCTTGGTCTACTTGACATTTTATCATTTGAGAGGTATTTGCCCATTATTTCTTTCAGATGTGTTATGTTTCATGCTTTGATTTCTCATGGTGATTGATTTTGGATACTCATTTGAGGATTGTTTAGCATGGGTTTATATTGCTTTATCTTTTTATGGATATGGATCTTGAGCTATGGATAGTTAGTTTTGGAGGATTCATTTTGAGAGATGCTTGAAATGGTTATCTCCTTGTGCATTTGAGTTTATGTTATCATTAATTGATGAGGAGTTTAGGAGATGGTTATTGAGCTGATTTCCTTGGTTTGGGAATGGTTACTTTGAGTTTTGATATTCTTGATTAGAGAGGCTTACATCCATGTTGGTATTGTTACATGATTCATATGTTGTTTGATCTAAGAGATTGAACATTGTTTTGGGTGTTGTTGAGGCTTCTCATTTGGGATTGTTAGAAGATCATACTTGACACAACATTGAACTTTTGAGTTGTTGGTAGAAGGACATGTTATAGTTTATAGGTTTTCTCTCTTCATGTTTCTTTCCTAGAGGTTCATGTTCATATGTTTTGGGAGGATGGTGACAACATGTTGTGAGAGATTATGCAACTATTTGTGTTGCATGTGTAGATCATCATTATTGTTCTTGGTACTTCATTGTTGATCATTTATCACACCTTGATATAGTGTTGATTAGTAGACTTGATATGCTTTGACATTACCTATGCAGTGGGAGTTCTTGGATATGTATGTTCTTCATTGACAAGTTTGATACAAGGAGCTTGTGATTGTGGTTTATGGGTTGTATATGTTGTTGGCATGAGTTTATTGATGTTGTTGATACCTAAGAGGTATGGATGGTTGAATGTATTAGCACATTTTATGGATTATATTTCTGACCATGTGGGTTTTTACTTGACATCAGCTTGTTTGGAGCCTTTGTTATCACTTGGATTTGATGCTTGTGTTCTTGGACTGGTGCATCTTCACCTTGACATGTTTCTTTGATTCCATAGGTGGCACGTTGGAGGATAAGAGGAGTTCTTTCTTAAGATGGTGTTCACTTTGGTTTTTATTGTAGGTATCTTGATGGAGCACGAGAGCATGTTACAGATTCATGTGGTTTCATGTATGGCTATGATGATGTATTTCATTGATTGATCCCTTATGCAATGTATACACCAAGGGAGAATGTTGGGATAAGGTGTTGTACACCATTACATAAATTGATTTATTATAATGTTGTAATTAAATAATTATATAGTTGTGATGCACCTAGGTAGTGTGGTTAATCACACTAGGTAATTATTTGGGGACCACTTTATGTTGTATTCTAACATTGTATTATTATTTAATGTGTAGGAGACATGTGATAACAATTTAATATTGGGGAAATATTTAAAAAGTTAAAACTTAGTACCCAATATTAAATAAGGGGTTAGTGGTTTTGTGTTTACATGGTTTTATCTTACCATTTGGTTGGATTTGTGTGAGCTTGTATCTATAAAAGCAAGCACATGTTTAGTGGTTAAGGTTGGCTAGGTGAGTGGGCTATCATTATTGAGTCTTTCTGAGGAGTGCATATGTGAAGCATGGCATGGGATGTGTGGATTCATGCTTGGAAATATGAGGATGCATTGGAGAGGCTTGATGCTTTAGAGGTATTCATTGTAACTCTTGTATTGCTTTATTATTGAATAATAAGATGGAGTATGGATGCTTTTGGAGGCTGGGTTTTTCCCTCTTGAGGGTTTTCCCAGGGTATATCTTGTGGCTTGTCTATTTGATCTATGCATTATGGTTACTTGTATGGATGCTTATCTCTCATGGGGTTATGTAGGAAATGGAATAAGTTTTTGGGTATTGATGCATTATTTCCTAACATGTATTGGGTGTACATCAACCTATAGATACTATAAAATGACAAGATATTGATGGGTTTGATGGAGAGGTGGGATGCATATATGGTTGTATTTAGATTATTGATAGGGGAGATGACAATCACCCTAGATGATGTTTATAGGATCTTGTAACTATAATTATGAGGTTGATAGGTGTTAGTAATTTAGCACTGATCAATAAAGTACACATAAGAGTTCCATATGTATACACTTGGTCATGTGATCCTAGGGGATGGCATCAACCACAACCACTTGTAAAACATGTCATGATTGTGATGAAAGAGTTGTAAGAGGGAGTTATAGTTGTTGAATAACTTATGAAACATGTTGTGATGTTTCATAAGCCATCTCTAGATAAACAAAATGAAGTAAAAATGTGACACCTAACTTTATGATTAGATTATGAAATGCTTATGATAAGTGGAAGGAATATATTAATTTAGTTAGTGAATTCATCTTGGGATTTGGGTGTTGGTTTTCTAACTAGGTATTTGTGTGCCATATTTTTGAGTGGTTTTAGATCATGGTTTTGTAATTACTATTTGATGGTTTCATGTAATAATTATCCTATTTATTGGGTGCTTGAGATGGAGGTTTTGAATAGCGAGTTTTGTAGGTATTGTTATGCTACCATAATTACTCTAGATTTATATTTGGTGATAGTCCTATATTTTTTTTCTATGTGTATTGTAATCATGTTTAGATTACTAAATAATACATTGGGATACTTTAAGTGCAATGTTTTTCTCTCAAACAATTTTATCCATGTACACCTATGTTGTCGTATAATTTTATTTATTGGCACAATACCCTCCTCTAAGATTAGTTTATGAAGGATTTCCATGTACCTTGTTTCCTTTCAATATCCATTCTACTTGATTAACTCAAGTTTGATATTGCATAAGTGCACATTCTTTATGAAGATGTACAAAAGGATAAAACAAACATGTACAAAATGATTTCCTTGGTCCTTATGCCATAGTATTTGATTGATGTATGATTAGAGGAAATAATAACAGAGCTCAAAGACCTAGAGGATGACATTATGAAATAATTTTGTACAATGGATGAACTTACACCTCTCTCCAAATAACTTGAAATATTTATAAATTTTATTATGTAATTTTTTTCATCAACATTTTGGATCACACTCCATGATCTATAATTAGGATGTAAAAATAAAGAGAAGAGAATTGTAATGGTGAATAGTAGACCAAGCTAGCTAAATAGAAGAGGGGAGTGAGAAGATTGTTTCTCCTCCATTTTGGTTTCTTGGTTCCTATGTCTTACTCCTCTCTTCCATTTAACTATCTTGGTCTACTATTCACCATTACAACTCTCTTCTCTTTATTTTTGCATCATGATGATGGATCATGTAGTGTGATCTAAAATATTCATGAAAAAAAGTTCACATGATCAAATCTAGAAACTAAGGCTAATATTATGGATTGTGGAAAATTCTCTCCATATAGGTCAATAGTCAACAATAACTAATCATGACATAGAAAGAGAAAAATATCAAACATTTCCATAAATAAGGAACCTTATTTAGGAATAACTATAATTGAATTTGTAGTTGCTTGAGAAAATGCACATTATACGTCTAGATTTTGTGATAAAAATTTTGATCTTAAAACTACCAATATGCCAACAATCAAACAAATTTATGTTGATGTCCAAAAATTTAATGACTCTTCCAAGAAAACATAACAGAATTTGAGTGTTGTTCTCATGGAAAATGTATATTAGATTGCACTAGAGATAACCATAATTCTTCAACAAAGCTAAGTTTGATATTTTGGAATTTTGGTTCTAAAGTGTTTGGAGGACTAGTGCAATTTTAAATCAAGAGAATGTTTGCATGAAGCTATGCTAATCCTTAGTTTTGTCACCTTTATAATCATTTGTAATATTTAGACAAATATAAACAAGAATTACCATGCACATTTGTAGAATGTTTTAAATAATAACCATAGTTTAGGTACCAATGGGTGGATAAGTGATATTTGTAAGCAAGCACAAGTTACAATTGGGAATTGAACTATCTTTGCATACCACACTCTATAATCAAAATTGATAGAGAAGCACACAAAGGAATATGAATTAATAGTTAAGTCATTGACCATTTCATTTATTCTAATGTTTGAGTAGTTTGCACTATATTTTGCTTATCTTTAATAATTTATATAATTAAGCTTTTTACCAAGAGAAAATTTGAGAAATTACTATTGTCTTAGTTCTTATTTTTGTGCAATATTTTATCATTTTAGGTTTCATAGACTATATTAGATGTAATTTTGCACAAGACTAGTTTATGTGTTGTTTGCTAAGATTTATAGTTTAACATATGAGTTCTTAGCAAAGGAGCTAAACTATTCTCATGTTTCAATGAGACTTGTGAATACACACTAACAAGTAGAAGCTAAAATAATGTATGTTAACCTTAATAGGATAATAATGAAGATAATATGGTTAACAATAAAAATAATAAATCTAAAAAATATATTATATTTACATAAAATACAAAAAAATGAAAAATAGGATCATTTATTGACATGAAACAAAGATGAAGTATAAGATATAATTTATTATTCTTCCATCCACTATATATAATATACTTAAAATAATAATTATGATATACTTAAAACAACAAATAAGCAGAGGGAATTAGATACTGTAAGTTAAAAATGACCACATTCAAAGCAAGATTTTATTTATAATACAATATAATATTCTATTTTAACTATAAAATAAACCTTCTTTGTGATATACTCAAACAACTTTTAAACAACTTATAACTAAAGGAAAGTAGGTGGAAGTTTGAAAATGATCAAAGAGAATTAGGAAGGAGTTAGGAAATAATCACACTCATAGTATGATTTCATATAAAACAATATTTTACTCTATTTTCACTTTATGACATAAACAACTCATGATTAGAGGGGATTGGGTGGGAGTTAGGAGATAATCACACTCACACCATGATTTCATATGTAATAATATTCTACCCTAGTTTCATTATAAGATCTATCCTTTCATCCCCTTATGATACCACTAGGATCTAGGTGGAAGCTTGAAAATGATCAAAGCGAATTAGGAAGGAGTTAGGAAATAATCACACTCATAGTTTGATTTCATATAAAACAATATTTTACTCTATTTTTACTTTATGAAATAAACAACTCATGATTAGAGGGACTTGGGTGGGAATTAGGAGATAATCACGCTCATAGCATGATTTCATATGTAATAATATTCTACTCTAGTTTCGTTATAATATCTATCATTTCATTCCCTTATGATACCACTAGGATCTAGGTGGAAGTTTGAAAATGATCAAAGAGAATTAGGAAGGAGTTAGGAAATAATCACACTCATAGTATGATTTCATATAAAAAAATATTTTACTCAATTTTCACTTTATGACTTAAACAACTCATGATTAGAGGGAATTAGGTGGGAGTTAGGAGATAATCACACTCATAGCATGATTTCATATGTAATAAAATTCTACCCTAGTTTCATTATAAGATCTATCCTTTCATTCCCTTATGATACCATTAAGATCCTTTTTGCATAGATCATTTTTCTAACATTTCTCTACTTATTGGTTGGTTGTAGGTTATGGCAAAGATAAAGCATGCAAGTCCAAGACAAATGATGGCACTCATCTTGCTAGTAGCCTTAACTCAAATGGTTGCTTTCATGGGCCACCCAACACTTAAAAGAAGAAGCCACACAACATGTAATATTAGTATTTCATGTAGGCCACCACTTAGTGTTCCCTCTTTGTTCCAATTACACTTGAATCATGTCAAAGTTACAATTGTTCATCAAACATACATAAATCTTCTATGTTTTAAGAAATTGAAATTGTTACCAATGACTATGCATACCTAATGCAATTTTAATCTCAATAATTTAATTTTTAATAAATAAAGCGTAAACTATTGTATTGTCCTCAATATTTTATTATTATTATAATTAACTATATAATTTTTATTAATTTTTGAATAAAATTATTGTTTTCTTTTCTATTTACTTTAATTTTTAAACTTTTCATAAATATTAAAATTTTATCATCAATATCAATTTTACATTTTAATTTTTATGTTTACAATCATGACATGATACTCATATCTTATAAAACACCTCACATAATAACATAAATTTAAAAAAAAATGAACTAAAACTTCAATAACTAACTACTTTTTACTATTGAAAAAAGTGGTCAAGATGATGACAACCCCTATTTTTTTTCACATTTAGACCTTAACACAATAATCTATTTTTAAATCCAAATATAATAAATCTTTTGTTATCTATAAATATAAAACCCAAAAATCAAAATTTATCAATTTTTTATTTTTTATTTAATTTCTTTCTAAAAAGAATTATCTTAAATTTATTTAATCACACTTTCTAATTTAAAAACAAAAATTCTTAAGATATGCTTATGCTTTTGCAAGGGTTGATCACAATGATCAGGCTTTTCAAGAGCCAAAAATCTTTCATGTCTGCAACGCACAAAACCAGTTTTAAGGAGTCACACGGAAGACAAAAGTGGTTAAATAATAAACCAGTGATATGCCTACGCGTAAAGACGTAAAGGGGTTTTTAAAGAATATACAACCCAATAAAATCTTGCTTTGTCATCTGTGATGGCAGAGCAATTCTAAGAGAAGCATTTGAAGCAAAGCAGACTGTTACTGGATATCGTTTTTTTATCAAAAAATGCTAATACTATCTTAGGGAAGGCCGAGTGAATGTTGGAGGAAAAGGGTAGGATGAAGAGGAATTGTAGATCGTTGCAATATATAGTGAAGCTGCATTATGTCTAGTTTTCTGTGGTTTGGTCGAACTAGTGAGCGATTTTCCGTGGAAGCCCAAAGAGAAGCGCCTGTATGTGTTGGTGGCTTCGCCGCACCAGAATTCAATGTGGAGAAACAGCAGGGTTTGGATGGATTCCAGTGGCCTCATGCAGGTAAATATTCAGTGCAGCCCACTTTGAGATCATGAAGTTTTTAACCCATCATTTGCCACAATTGCAACACTTTAAGGTCACGCAATCAGTACTGTATGTTTGTGGGGAGTGTGAATTGCAGGAAATCGTTTTTTGCCCCCTAGAAGTAACCTCAAAATTCAAGAAATGATATTTGAATAAGAATATGGTATGGGGATGTGGGCTTTACACCCATAGACATATTTCCAGCATTAGTTTTACTGATAATGGGACAGAGTATTAAAAATATAATCTAAGGTTGGAACCCATCGACACAAATCCTCCAAAGAACATCTTCTCGTCTTCACGTTATATGTAACAGTGATTGAGGTAAGCCAGTATGTTGCCTTGCTTGTGGTTCACCAAATACATTGATAGTATTTTAAGTGAGAACAAATTGCAGTAGGAGTGCCCTATGCAATGCTTTCAAGAGTATTCCTCTTACAAAAGGGTTAGCTTTTCTACATTTTTCTATAATAGAGTTCAAAGTGAAGGAATAGAGAATATATCCCAGCCTGGGTTTAATTGCCAGCGCTTTCATGACATTATTGGAAGATTAGCTGACACATTTAAGAAAACATCCCAGCGGTTCACCTTTTGAATTATTATAATTTGACCAAAATATGGTTGGACCTTGATTACTTTTGACACTCCGGTGATATTCAACTTCATGAAGGGAACTGTTGGAAGAGTCTACTGCTACTCCATCCAAGGATTACATTCATGTTTCCTTCTGGTTTCATACTCCTTTATTTAGT
Organism: Sequoiadendron giganteum; assembly: GCA_007115665.2. Classification (NCBI taxonomy): domain Eukaryota; kingdom Viridiplantae; phylum Streptophyta; class Pinopsida; order Cupressales; family Cupressaceae; genus Sequoiadendron; species Sequoiadendron giganteum. The sequence goes on from CM021109.1 coordinate 244,531,678, forward strand.
GAAATATTGAAGCATTGTTACAAATGAACTTCTTGAGGAACTCTTTTGGCTAGTTTTAGGTTTAAAATAGAAAAAAAGACATATTATGAGATGAACTGCTGCTTGCTATCCTCCTGGATGCAATTTTTTTGAAGGATGCAAATAAATTATATTTCTGAGTACTTGTATAGTTGAGAGTTGTAAGAATTATGGCTACATTTTTCTAAATTTGTGGAGCTCATTTTGTAAGATGCTCTCTAAAACTATGTTCCTTCATTATAAGAAAACTAAGATGATTATGTTTTATAGGATCAATGTACTTGCACTTCGCAGGCTGAACTGCACTTTACCTCTTCTGTTCTAAATTCCGAAAGTGCCTTTTTTCTAATTATATTATCTATGCTAGTTAGTCTTTGATTATTCCTGAACAAACTTTATTCCTGGCAAGTTCAATATAATACATCGAATTTTTTCATTTGCAGGTTCATTTGGAGTGTTTAGAAGTAGGAGCCTGATTCTGGTTACTTCCTCTTATCAAGTTAACTTGTGATTTTCTTTTCCACATAGTAGCAATTCCTGTGAGGGTAGTCTGATTATATAATGCACATATTTGTGCAATTTTGATAATTTATTCTCCCTTACTATGTGTTATCTAGCTCTCAACATTTTTACATATATTGTGCCATTTGGGTTTTAACTTGTTGTTTGTGCTTATTACTTTTTCTCTATTATCACTCAATAAGTTGAGCAATATCTTTTGTCATTTATGTATTTGGTATTTTGTTGTAAATTACTTTTAAACCATCTGCCATTGTTTTATGCTTTCGCAGTCAAATTATCAACTTTGAAACTTTCTACATCATTTTTCTTTTTATTTAATATTTTTATTCAAGGGGTAAATGCTTTTGACTGGAGCTATGAACCGGAATACAACCATTCAACAATACCACCCCAATGGGGTTTGAACCTTGGTGGCAAGAACAACAATGCCACCTATAAACCATCACAACATGCCAATACCGACATTTTTCTTGTTATTTAAAGCACCATTATTCTATGTAGTTTAATTGATGTATCTTAATTTCTACATTTCTAAAATCCTATATGATATCTCATATTAAATAATATACAAACTTGGGAAGGATTTGAAGACTCTTTTTTTGTTCTATAGGTCACATTTCTGAATCCTTGTTACAAAAGAGTGAAATTGGTACATGTAGCACTTATTCATCGTGGGAAACCTGCATGATGTGTCTATGAGGAATGCCAAGTATTGCAGGGCACTGATTCTTGCATCTATCAGGAGTTATGGGATGCATTTGGCACATGGCTATGAATACATGTATCCTTCCTTCTATAACCCATCTTGGGAAAATATCAAGGCATGGTTGTTCTTTACCATTATAAATACTTTCTTTTTCTTGGTGCAAATTGAAGTTTTGAGGTACTCACTTTGCATTGGCCAAATATTTTATTTATTTATTTTCTTATTACGGAAACCATTTGTTTAGTAAGGACCATGGATAAAAAAATGGCCGCAAATTGAAGTTTTGAGGTAGTCACTTTGCATTGGCAAATACTTTTTTGTTTATTTATTTTCTTATTACACAAACCATTTGCTTAGGCAGGACCATGGATAACAATTTACCTTGGATAATCTAAAAGATTTCATTCGTGCAGATTGAAGATTCATATTATGGTGGGATGAGATTTACTGTCTTTTGAGATTATCCCCAATAAACTTGAAGCATAGGTTTATTTTCATTTTTATTGCCTGATGCTTGAATCCCTGAGTTAAGCCGTGTTGCAATTATGATCCATTCTTAAATCAGGGTATGAACCTGAGGATAAAAATCAGAAGGGCATTATATTTCTATTTGAATGCTGGATTTTAAGAATATTCTGTTTAGAAATTTTTGAGCATCATCTTCTTTGTTTGCAAGTAGCATGTACCTTGATTGTATTGGTCTCTGTGTGAGATCGAGATCATTTAGGTTGGAACAATCAAATTTTTAGTGTACAATGTTTGTGTTATTAGTCCCTGATTTTGGCAGTGGATTATAGTATCCACATAAACCTTTTAGCCTGTCTTAGAAAATCTATATTTGGGGAAAAAACACTTCTTTCCTAAAGTTTTATGATTAAAAAGCCAAAATAATACAATTTAAAATTGTATTTATATGTCAATTGATTGGTTCTGCTGCTCTTACAAGCCTATTCTCCTCGGCAATCTGCCTCCTTTCCATAGTGAATAACGGAAAAAGTGATGGTATAACATGTATGTGTATTGCACCATATTTTTACTAGCAATGATATGCGTTCACTTTCCTGCAACAGTCCTCTCCATTGTTAGAATTGTGAAAAACCGCAAAACCACAAGCCACAGGATCAATGAATGAACAAAAACACCTTCCACGCAAGAGATCTGCAAACAATATATACAATATTCCTCAACAAGAAAAAGCTATAGAAGCAAGAGACTATCAAAAGATATGAAAGCTCGAGCGATAATTATAGTGAGGGTTGAGTGCTATATAGGAGCAAAACCCGAAAAACATAAAATGTAATGTCCCCATGTTCGATGTCCACTTTCGGATTAGTCTAGTTTTGACACACTTACTATTTTTAGTAAGTGCTATTTTTAGTAATTGGTCTAGCAGGCGGAGCAGTATAGGGTTTATTGTTTGGGCAATGTGTGGAAGCTGTCCAATGAGCTTTAATGCCTTGTGCCAATCCTTATTGTGGGGTTTTTCATTGTTTAAGGCGTGGCTTTTTATTTTTAGTAGGGGACTAGTCTAGTGGCTTCAGTCTTCAGTGAGCCCATTGTGCATATTAGTATCTCTCTGGGTGAGTCTTGGATACTACTTGCTATTTTTAGTACTTTCTAAAAATAGTAAGTCCATAGTTTGCAAACTCGGACTCGCCGCGGACTCAGCAGCCCAAAAATATGACTCGGGCTCGAGACTCGGGACGGACTCAAGAAAAGACTCGACAAAAAAAAAAAAACCGTAGTTTTACAAAAAAACAAGAACAAATTAATGCATTTAGAGAACATAAGAGCTTAATTTGATTATCAAACACTCATAATTCAAAGATTACACATGTCATATGATCATCAAACATTCAATAATTGAAATTTAATCATTCATAGTCATCAAATACTCATAGTTTCAATGTATAACAGCATCATAAGTTTATAAATGTTTACATATAATCATGTCAAAAAGAGGAAAACATTAACAACCACATGTAATCTACATCTTCCTCTTTCCCCTCCCAATGGTACTCAATTTTGGAGGCCTAGAACTAGAAGGTGCGCACGTTGTAGTATCCAAACGAGGACTAGGAGATCGAGCAAGGGAAAAATGATATTCAAATGTGTCTTCGTTGTCCTCCATGGCATCCAATCTTGCTGCTTCTTCTTCTTCTGTTGCTGCTCTCTCTAATTCAGCAAGATCCTCATCAGTAAGTAAGACATCACCTCATCATTTTGTTCATCAATAGTCCATTCACCATATGGATCAATGTCATCCAAGTCGATAGACTCGTGTGAAACACCCTCCACCTTTCTAGTTCGAAGGCGAAGGTTGTATCGAACAAAAACTAAATCATTTAGGCCCTGCTGAGTCAACCTGTTTCTTTTCTTTGTGTGAATGTTTTCAAATAAACTCCAATTGCGTTCACACCCAAAAGCACTGCATGGCTGCGACAAGACACGTATGGCTAGCTTTTGAAGATTTCGTGTGCTAGCACCATAGTTCTCCCACCATAGATCTACAAAAACATGTTTAAACAATATAAGTATTAAGAAATAAGAATAAAGTGAAAAATCTATATGTAAGAATCAAGTTTCTAATTTCATTTTTTACCTGGTTGTTGTTTTCCTCTCCTTTCAATTGCTTGTTGGGAGGAAAAGAGTCTCCCCTCTGCTCCCTTGTAGATCTTGAATAGATAAAAGAAAAAGTAAATCAAATATAGAAAATTCATAGATAGTCAAGGCTCAACATTACAAATTCATAAATAAGATGTAACAAATCTCACCTCCAACTCATCAAGCACCTTATCTCCCAGCTCACTATCAGGCACCATCCTATCAATGCAAGTGACCGGATGTTCTATGACCTCCTCATGCGCCTTAACTGTGTCTGAGAAGTAGAACTTCGGATTCAAGAAGTAGGCAAAGGCATGAATCGGCTAGTGGAGTTGGTTTGTCCATCTCCGATCAATGATGCGCCATATGATTTCATATTTCTTTTTGTTGCCACCATAGTAACGTGATATGGCCTCTTTGGCCCTAACCATGGCCTCATAGATGAAACCCATTTGCATGCCATCTCCATCCATCATACGAAAAACCCTCACCAAAGGTTCTGTCACCTAAAAAAATGAAAACAAATGTTAAATTATAATAAAATTAACCCCTCAAAAAATAAAAAACAGCAAATAGATTATCATGTATAATTTTTTTTGTGTGATTTCTACTTACCCCCATCAACTCCTCTCCATTTTTGATGAATGTCTCATCAAAAACTATGGCAACAATCCTCTCCCCTTCAGCTCTATTGGAAAATGAGGACTCCTTCCAAGCATCAGACACAAACATTTGCTTGAGATGACCAATGGCACCAATGTGAGGAAGTGGCTAGCAAATCGTGTCACTCTAGGTCGCACAAGGTCCTTGCCATTTGTGAATTTCCTCATCAAAGCAAGCACCCAAGTATGGTTGTAGATAAATTTTGTAACACTTTTTGCATCTTCAACCACTCTTTTGACCCATGAAATCTTCTTAATGTCCTCTAGCAATAGGTCCAAACAATGTGCAACACACGGAGACCATGCAATTGTGGGATACCTCTCCATAAGTAGCCTACTTGCAGCTACATATGCAGCTGAGTTGTCCGTGATAACTGTTGACACAGAATTTTGCATGTAGCAGCAGTCTCATGGGAAACTTAGCTATTGGGGGACATTGTGTGCTAGCTAAGTGACCTCCGGGATTTTACCGAAGCCGACTCTTCGTTTAGTGGGGGGAGTATAAGATTAGAAAGATAGCAAAAATATAAAATCTACACTACAGGCGATGCGCCAAAATCTTAGACAAATTTACCAGAGCACAGTGCAGAATGCAAAGGCCCGAACCACTAAATTGCTGTTCATCAAGTTAGTTTTCTCAAAAGCACTTAAAACGTAAGAATACCCTCTAATTTGCATAACATAATTTTAGCATAACCTTAGCTAACACAGAAGAGTCGAAGAAACATGATTTGTATTCATTGAGCTATGAAGGATTACAGAAGCTGAAGAACAGACATTCATACAATAAAAGAAGATAACAACACAGACCAATAGTCTCACTAAATGCATGAAAAAACAGAAAGGCCGAACTTATTTGGCACAGTCTCGAGTCTTCAAATTAAATAAAACTATTACAAAGGCTTTCTTCTCAGTGCTCGGGAGTCTTTTTGCAACTTAATCAACAACCTAATAAAGAGAAACATAGCTGAATTTATAGGCCAGTCCACCGCCTGAGACACACCAAGAGAAGGAAAACCATGAGCAGAGACCGACGGCCTAGATCACCTCGAGCCGCCACAGCGAACATCAATCGCCTAGGAGCCTGCCAGCGAAGCCACGACAGGGAACAAAAAACCACACAACAACAAAAATGAACATGCGGCGCCACAGAAGAAAACCCGACAGCAGACGAGTACAACAGGCGTAGTAGCAACTCCAAGGTAACTGGCGCAGCAGCAACCGCCACGTGTCATGCAGACGGAGCTCGGAAAAAAGTTGAAGAAATGCCCAGCGAAAAGCTCCGAGAGGGAGCCATGTGGAGCACGCCGAGCGAAAGAAAGTACAAGGTGGGCCCAGTTCGGAAAGTAGCCAGAAAAAGCCATGTGGCACGTAGATGGAGATCGGCGAAAAGCGAAGTGACATAAAAAGCAGAAAGCTTCGCGAGGAAGCCACGTGGAGCACGCCGAGGGCAGTGAGCATTTGAAAAGTAAGGCGCAGCCGCAAAGATAAAAACCGCAAAGGCTTGGCAGTTTTTTGTGGAACAGTTTGGCGACTCAGGGGCATTTCGCTCACGGAATGAAGAACCCCAAAAACTTTGGTTTAGCATCCCAAAACTGCTCACAACCTCGAGAGGGCAGCCTGCAGACTAGTCCAGACTTCGTTCGATGGCGCAGAGAGAGCTCGCAGATTCTCATGAGCCAACTTGAGATCGATAATTGCCTTGAAAGGCAATCTGCCTGATACTTTCGTTTCCAATTCCAATTGGAAGAAGAGCTGCGCCAGCTGATGCACGATCCCCTCAATTTCCTTGGCGGTCGGAGATTGATCAAAAGATTGGAAGACAGAAAGGTCCTACTTCTTCTCTTCGATCATAGCAACAATGTGTTCCACACCCGCTACCGCTTGATCTGCAATGAAGGGCAAAGGGAGGCCTCTCTGAGTTAAGTGGGAAAATTTCGCCCGCATGTCACTGGTAACCTAATTTAGCCGAGCCCTGCATTCTGCTACCTGTTGAACAGCCTTGTGCATAGAGATGAGGATACTTACGCCCATCAGATAAAATGCTGCAACCTTTTCTTCGCCAAAATTTCTTTTGCTCATCAACCACAAGCCGTGTATTCTTTACGACTTCCTCTAGCAATGGCCCACTCAAATCTCTAGCTGATGGGGTCTTAAACCCCTTTCCTGCAACTATAAGGGTGTTCACTAAATCTTCCCAATATGGGCTGTTTGCAACATTGAAAGGTAGATTATTGTAGTACCAAAAGTTTGCAGCAGCCATCCTAGCTTCATGATGCTTTTCCTTATTCCAACCGGTACCTTCAAGTGAAGGTTGTGCTCCTGGAACATTACGTGGAATAAAATAATTTGGTCCTAATGAAAGACCCTGGCCAACACTAGCAGTAGAATAGGAACCCTCGGGACTATCACCAAAAGATGAATGTGGACCATGGACGCTTGGACTTGTAGCACCATGGGCATAGTTGGTGTAGAATGGGATCCACTCATCACTGTTGCTAGGGCATTCTTTGTTTTTTGTCTTTCATTTTTTTTAGTTCATACTCAACAAGAAGGGCCTTTATTTCTCTAATAATCTCAGGAATTGTTTTAGTGCATCCCTCCACATTTTGCCCAGGTATTCTTGCAAGGTGGTATTTTAATCTATTTATTCCTCCTGTCATCTATTTCTGGCATTCAGTACATGTCATTTCACCTTTTTTGTTTCCTGGTATTCCATACTTCCATGCAGGGTCTTTTCTCATTCCCTTTGGATTTGAAGATGACATTGCTATTTCAAGTTCAAAATGGAAAAAAAAATCAGCAAGGGTTTGCTAAAAAATCAACAAATAAATGTGATTCAAAGTTTCATTTATTTGCAAAAAAAAAGAATGCAAAACCAAGCTAGAAATAGTAAGAATTAGGCTATTAAGGAAAATAGAAAAAAAATTGGCAACATTTCCCCTTATTTTTCTTGATTTTTTTGATTTTGAATGCAAGAAAACTAAAAAAAAGAATTGTTAGATCACTTACCTGGCTCTATTTTGATCTTTTTAGTTTGTTCTCTTCGTTTCTTTCAACTTGAAATCAAATTGCAAACCTGAAAAACACACACACTCAAGTTAAAATGAAGTCAAAAGCAAAAAAAAACATGGGTTTTAACCCATTTTGACGCCCAGCCGCATAGGAGAGTCCTGGGTCAGGACTCTCCTGGACTCGACTCCCGAGTCCGTGGCGAGTCGACTCGGCTCAGCCACGGACTCCCAAGTCCACCGAGTCTGCGGCGAGTCTCAGAGAGTCTGCAAACTATGAGTAAGTCTATTTTGGGTAAGCTAGACCTGGTTGGGTCTCTCTCTCAGTAGCACATTTTGAGTTGAGGCATCAGTTTACTAAGGTTGAAATATTTAAATATTTGCTTTTCCCTTCGAAAATGGATTATTATTAAGTTACTTTATAATTTAAATTTGAGGGAAAAGGGGTCATAAAAAAGTACCATGGTGCCTAAGTCAATGACTTGAAGTTGTTTTAAAGCAACTAAAACGTTTTAGAATGCTCGATAAGAGATGGGTGCCCAAAGCAAGGAATGAAGTAAAAATTAAAATAAAAGCAAATGTTTGAGTTAAAAATTAAATTACAACAAAAGCTAATATGAAAAGGGCGTTGGTTTATGAGGGGTTTAGGGTTTTAGCAATGTTGGTCACTCTAATTTGTTAATGAGGCTTTATATTCTCATTTGGAGACTTCATTTGTTATGGATGAATTTGGTTGCATAAGGAAATGCTGTTGGTTTTTCGCCTAGAGGTCTGAAATTCGGAGTTGAGGACAAAAACCCTTGACATCTTGGATTGGTTTCAGTAGTGCAAGACCTGCCCTAGCTGGGAGAAGGGTGGTTTCATTCAAAAATCACATTTGGAGCTTCAAGCTGCAGATTACAAACATTGAGGATGAAGGTCTTTCAGCATTTTTGAGGAGTTTCAGTGGATTTTTGGTTTGCAATGGTATCTTTTTATTTTGGCGTGGACTTCTAGGAGTTTGGAGTGATTTTTACCATTTTTTGGGCACTTTAAAAATTGGACCTGAACCTGGTTATCAGCTCATATCTTCAGAATGGTTTAGGATCTCCACGTGGGTATTGGTTCATATGTTAGCTCACTTCAAGGTGCCAATAACAAACTTTAGTTTGTATTTTTTGGAGACATTTTGGATTTTATAGGCCAAGTCAACCTGTAGCAGCTGGCACCCTCTTTGGGTGATTTCCTTCAACTTCTGGTCGGACTTTCTGTGTGGTTACTGGTTTGTCTTGCTTTGTTTGGAGCTGTTGAGAGAAGTCTATTGGCGAGTTTCTTAGGGGCTTCAAGGTCCTTATCTTTGGTGCTGCTCGTAACAAGAAGATTATCCCTATCTGCTGTTTGGCATTCAATCTCCAGGTCTGATTGCCTTCTTTCTGAGTATGTTATTGTATCTCAAGACTGAAATATTTCTGTTACTAAAATCAGATTACTATGAGTTTTGAAAGTGTTCTTTCCAAGGCGTATTTCCTTCTATTTTATGTTCTTTGCTTTATGTACTTTATGCAATGTCAAAAACATGAATGCCACATGAAAACCAATGCATTAAACACTCTCAAACAAAGCACACAGCAAGCATTGAAAAAACCAAAAAATTTTTTTTTGGGTCTTATATTACATAAAAGCTAAGTCACAGCATTCGCCGAATTTTTGGCTTGAGATTCGAAATTCGGCGAATTTGAAGAAACTGCATAAAATTCGTTCTAATTCGTCAAACATTTGTACGGAAACAGGGCATCAATATTTTATTAAACTATACTTCCATTGAAATGTTCATTTTAGGGTTTTTTTTTAATTTTTTCTTGTAAATGTACGTTGTGCCCTCACGAAATACAAATGAGTTTGCTGAAGACGATTTTTGGGGCACAAAAATAGGAATTTTATCTGTTTGCAGGCGTTCGAATTCGAAGTCAAACGCTGAAGCCAAAGGGTCGTGTGATTGTGGTGCTCGTGATTGCCGACTAGTGTGCGACAAGTTGTGCCTCCCCTCGCTGGATATCCCGTCACGGTTTCATCGTCGCATCGGCCGCACCCACGACACCGGATCTTCTGTGCTGATCTCGTCATTGAGCCTCCCCTCGTTGGATGAGTTTCCATTGTGTGAAAGATAGGCCGCCATTCATAAAATAATATTAGGTTTTTTTTCGGGCTTTCTTTAATTTTTTTATTTTATAAAATTTCAAAGTTTTAAACAATGATTAATATTATATGATTTTATTGTTTTATTTATATTAAAAAATAATATTTAATATATTTAATTTTACTATTATTTTTATTTTCTTATTAATAATATGTATTTTTAAAATAAAATAGTTATTTTATTTATATTAAAAATTAATATTTAATATATTTAAATTTATTATTATTTTTATTTCTTTTATTACTGATATGTTTTTTAAATAGAATAAATTTATTATTTATTATTTTATTAAACTTAATTAATTGGCTTTATTAATATATTTAAACATATTAGAAAAATATATTTAAACAATTAGTATTCTTTATTTTTTAGATATATTAATACATTTAAATATATTAGTATATTAATATTATTATTTGTTACTTATTTTAAATTTATTATTTATATTTTATATTTTAAAAAAATCAAAATTATATAGGCGAATTTAATCCGAATTTTTTATTTTTCAATTTTTTTCCTCGTCGAATTTCATCGAATTTCAATGTTGCCGAATTCGAATTCGAATTCGAATCTTGTGACTTAGCATAAAAGCACTCCTAAGTTTAGCTTAAGTGCATGAGAATAAATTAGACTAATAATTAACTAAAGAGTAATTAATTAAATTAGCTAATGCATGATTACTCTAACAACCCCCCTTTAAGATGAACTTAGGAAGTAGCTAAAAACCCTAAAAAAGAGGATGCATGATGGGTCCCGACAAACAAGGCCTAGTGAGGTACCCATATACAAACAAAAAAGATTCTCTTACAATTGGAGAAAAGGAGAAAACCATAGTGGGAGAAAACTCCTTTCCAAAAGAGAGAAAGGCGAATGAAGAATGAAAAACCTCCAAATCAAGGTGTGAAGGACTGAGAAGCCCCCAACCAAAACAATGCCCCCCAAAAGAGAAAAACATGTAAAACATCACTAAAGCACGAAGCTGTAGATTGTTGTTGAAAGATGACTGATATAGTGCTAAAATGAAGAACCTCCTCTAAAACAAATGATGATCAGGATCAAGATAACAAAAATCTGCATCAGTGCCCGTAACAACACTATTCAAATTAGATGGCAAACATCTAGAAATCGAAGATACAAATGTCAAGATCAAGGAGACTATAATTTGCATGAGTGCCCCCAACAACACTACTCGAATTAGATGGAAAATAAAGGATTGCAAGTTGAAGGTATAGGTACCAAATAGTCTGAAGAACATTGATCACGAGAGAGACAATAATCTGCATGAGTTTCCCCAACGACACTACTTGAATTAGATGGCAAACAAAGGCAAACATCTGGAACTTGAAGATACAAATGGTACATGAAACTGTATGAGTGACCAAAAACGACACTACTCAACATGCAAGATGCAAGTTGAAAATACAGGTATCAGTAGTCTCTGATCAAATGAAAATGGAAGTTCACCTCCAAAAATAGGAATCGCAGAATGTCCATATGGTAAATGCTCCAACTCACATAAATGCATGTAACCAACTGCTAATGTACGCTGCATCTGAAAGTACATAGAAACAAGAACCATATACATAGATCACTCCAATCGCGAAACCAAGGAAGCATTAGCACCAACAGTAGAAACCCCCCCATAATGTTGAAAAGGGAGAGCCATGATAGGTGCATTGAAATTGTGTGAATCCAAGAAGTGCATGTAGGAGAAACAACTTGGAAATAAAAGGGTGTACAAACTAAGGCACACACGCATGAGGCAAGAATCACTAGGATTCAATACTGTTGTGGAAGGGACACTCACTTGACAAAGGTGTGATGGAAAACCAAAGGTAAACATCAACCCCCCCATGACACATTATATTATAGTGCACGAAAAGGCACAACAGGATGTGCAAAATCCCCAAAAAGTATACACTAGAATGACACTTTATCTCAGTGCATCTACAAAAGAAAATGTGCATGAAAAAGATGTCTACAATGTCCAAATAGGATAGAATATTGGAAATACATAAAGAACAACAAAAAATGAGTCATCCCACGCAAATGAAAAGTTTCCAGAGCTAAGATTTCCAAGTAATTCACCAGAGTGCGAAAACATAAAAAATTGAATAAAATGTACTTAGAGAGAAATCTAGAAAAAGTGCATGGATGGAAGTAAAGAGTTTTGGAATACAATTCCAACGCCATTGAAATCATGAAAAACGAAGAAACTGGTCAAAAGTTATGAGCTTAGGACTAAAAACAACACCTTTGACGTCAATAGGCTGTAGAATACACCAGCAGAAAAAAAACTGAGAAAAAAACCAACACCATTGGATAGTGCTCGAAACTAGCTTTTTGAGGATATCTTGTTTGCCCAAATTGGATACTTGAGTGAAAAGTTATGCCCGTTTTCCTGATTCTGCCTATTTTGCAAAAAAAGAAAACAATATTTTTAGCCCCCCCAGGGGCTAGGCACTGGTTGCCCATATGACTTTGGTGTGGTATTTTTTTTTGTTTTTAAAAGCAAAAAGCAAAAAAGCAAAAAGCAAAAAAAAGAAAAAGGAAAAGCAAAAACAATAAAAAATATTTCAAATTTGCTCCTGTAACCCTAGTTGAAGAAAAAATCTCAGAAATGGAGAAGGGGTTTGATGAATCCACACTTTGATACCATGTTAGAATTGTGAAAAACCACAAAACCACGAGCCACAAGATCAAACAACGAACAAAGACACCTTCCATGCAAGAGATCTGCAAACAATATATACAATATTCCTCAACAAGAAAAAGCTACAGAAGCAAGAGATTATCAAAAGATATGAAAGCTCGAGCGATAATTACAATGAGGGTTGAGTGCTATATAGGAGCAAAACCCTAAAAGCATAAAAGCACTCCTAAGTTTAGCTTAAATGCATGAGAATAAATTAGACTAATAATTAATTAAAGAGTAATTAATTATTAGCTAATGCATGTTACTCTAACATAGTTTTGATTTCATATGCATTTGCACAGGGAGCATCCTCCTCACATTCCTTGGAGAATATAAAAAGAACTGACTTGAACAACACACAAAGTCATAAGGGTGAAGCCCTTCATCGTACAGATTTCATTGGGTGCGTGACTCTTCCAATCGAACACATAACATACATTTTTAATGGGTTTCAATGCTTTCCTGATAATCTGTAATTTGGAGTCTGCCTCCAGTCGCTTTATTTGAAGTTCAGCTGCCATTTTTATAATAGGTAAATTTATGGCTTATGATCCCCACAATATATTTGCATCTGTCTATAATACTATTTTGTCTAGCTAATGTGCTATTATAGCTTTGCAAAATTTACTGAAACAATTTAGATTTTTGCTAAAGTTTTCGATAAGCAAACTAGATTTGTTAGCTTCTAGGAAATATCTTATTTTTCCCGTTAAAGCTTTAGCTAAGCAAATATGGTATTTGTTTAAATGTGCGATATATTATATGCTAAGGCTTTAAATTGGTTATGTATGTATTTGTTTTACATGATTTTACAAGAACCGTGAGGTTTTATACTTTTTATGTCATTTCAAATTCAATGTTGTTAGCCACGGAGGCTCATACTTTTCTGTAGCTATTGATTTTCTATGGGCTTTTTGCGGAGTTAAAGGATGATGACAATTTGGGACATCTTGTTGTTGCCATTGACAGGCGAAAGCAGGTGCCGGAGCTTTGCTTGTTAGAGTAGAATTATTATTTAATTGTTTTAATATTCTACTTTATGTATTAAGCCACCTTAGGTGGCAATGTGTCATTTGGAGAGTTAGTTGAACTCTTCAAAAATATGTGACACTTCTTATTTGCCACTTGGTGGAGCATTCTTCCCACCTTGAGTTGAGCACTCCTATAGTGACTCAAACTAGTTTTCCTATATGTACAATCTTCCTCATTGAGAAGATAACTCTATTTTTTTACTTATATTCAATCAATTGAGTTATTGCTTTCATATTCTTAGTTTCTAACTATTGCAGAGCATATGATTGCTTGACTTTCACAACTCAACCAAGTGCCTTCACTTGACCAGTTGATCTTGGCTTTAAAATGGTATCAGAGCAAAATTGGTTCATTTGCGGTCTGGTATTATTGCATAGTTAAACTGAAAACGTTTTTGTTTGCTTTCAATATCCCTCCTTGTGTAGGCAATTCTCTTTGTGCAAGGTACTTGTAAAGGCCGTGACATCCAACATGGAGAGCTGCATTGAAAATAAGCGATCAAAGCTCTATTGACTTGTTGCAAGCCGCCAAACTTGCTCCTTGCAAGCAAAATCCTTTGTTGCAGGAGTTTAGGTTGATCTGTAGGTTATTAGAAGGCTTGTTGAAAGTCGTGGACCTGTACAAGAGGCTACATGAACCTTTGGAAAAGTCGTGGATCTGCACGTAAGGGCCTTCCAATTGCATGTGACACCATAGACCAACATAGGCAATGTGATTTGGTGAAATTCGCGGGTTAAATCTGCATGCATAGAGCAACAGAGGCCGCATGAGTGGAGGTTTTAGACATGCAATCTATACATTTAAAGCCTGCAGCCCAACTCATTGAAGAGCACTCTGTTTAGAGGTGTTTGCCTCTGTGACAACACTTAACAAATAGATCCATTCACTGGTAATGATTGTTCCAATCAAAGGAATGAGTTTTCTGTGAGGTCGTGGGTGCTCAAAGACTGAGTGGCTTGTGTATTATAGGAGAAGCTTTGGCGCAGTAAGTGGGAGATCATGCGTAAGTGGAGAGTGGTAATCCAACCTATCCTCCACACCCACAACACTGAAAGTCTTTTTTTTTGCATGTAGGTTTCTTCATCTTGAGTGTGCAGGCTTGACCTATACATATTGAACCTGGAGACCTGTAGAATATATCTTTTTTTAATTTACGACTCTTTGCCAACATTTTCTCCTTTCAAGGCATGATATGCTGTGATCGAGTGATTATTTCACTTGTGTGGCATTATCTTTTGTGGCAGTTTGAGTGCAATTCGTAGGTCACATCTATAGAGTCTCAGTCCAGCCCCCACGTGGCTTTTCCAAGTCCTTGACTTGGCCTTGATCAAGTTCCACAAAATGGCTACCTCACCCTTTTGACGTTGTCAAATCCCCATGTGGCATTGAATGCCCTCTTACGTTGTTATTATTGTATTTAACTGTAGCATTTACCATTACCTTGACATTTATTGTAACTGTTAAAGGTTTATTCTTACATTGTCTAGGCCAAGGTTTACCTATCAGCTGATTACAAAGAGCTTGTAAGGGGGGTTTTTTATTTATTTTATTTTGGTGTAACTTTCAAACAGGAAGTTGAAAATCGATTGTGAATAGTTGTCGAAAAACTCTTTCCATTTCAGAGACTTTAGCATTGAGACAATTGAAAAATTGTGTTGTTTAACACATTTTGTCTCCTCTTTTAAAAAACGTTTAAGTTTCTAAGTGCAAAATTAGGAAAATATGATTATTGTATCTTTTGATTAGCCACTCAAATTGAGTATTGCTTTTGTGAAAGTGAATATCACTTGCTCATCTCATTGGAAATGATATCTCACTCAATTATAAAGTGTCATTACTTGTTCCATTGAAATTGTTATATGCACTAAACATATAAAGTGCCAATTTAGGGGGGATCAAAATCATAATCAAGGGGGGTTGTCTTGTTTGTTATTCTACAAAATGGACATAATCCTAACTCCATTTAACGTCAATGAATGAAAGCAATCAATCGAGATAAAGCTCAAGAAACTAGGATTATATTGTGTCACTATGGGTTTGGAACCTGAACCTATAGGAGCAGCTGAAAAATGAAAATGGCATAATCGAAATGATGAAGCCTATGGAACATTGTGTACATTTATGGGTTTGGAACCTGAACCTATAGGAGCAGCTGAAAAATGAAAATGGCATAATTGAAATGATGAAGCCTATGGAACATTGTGTACATTTATTTCTTCTGACCTTTTCTTTCACATTAATTCTGCCACAACACCTAATGATGTATGAAGAACATTATAAAACCTGTTTGGTAAGCAAGATGTAATGAGGGGACATCATCTAGAGAATGAACTAATAAGTCTTAATCCACAAGATTTTAACACAATTTAGGAGTTCTTCAGTAAATTGAATTTGTTAAGGTTTCAACTCAAGCAATGTGGATAGAAAAAAAAGATGAACAATTGGTCCTAAGTGTCTTATCAAAGTTAGGTCCTCAATATTCAGTATCTCTTTCTACTTTTCATGCAACAAAGAATGCTTTTGGTGCACGCTACACTATGCCATCACTTTTAGATTTTGTTGTTTCTCTCACAAAGGAGAAAGACAAACTAATTCAAATGGGTACCATGCAGCCTTCAAAGCCACAAGCTCTTCTTGTAACCAAGGTTGCCAGGAGACTAGTACTGGTATTGGTACGAGAGACTGGTACCAGTACTGGTACAACTATTTTTTGAAAATAGGAGACGGGGGTATTTGGAGATGCCATCTTTTTTTAATATAAATAAAAATTAATAAATTAATAATTTATAGAAAATATCATGACATTGAATTTTCAAAACAAGAGCATGCCTTTTGTTGTATGTTACCATGATATTAAGTAGTTATATTACATCATAGGATGGCCTGGATCTTAAAGTTATATAAAATCAAGAAGGCTCAAATGCTACAAGGTCCAAATGTAGTTCCCATGGTAAGGACTATTGACAAGAGACCAATCCAGATGGGCTTCAGAGTATAAGCTGCTCAGATTATTATCTCGAAAGCAATTGACTCCGAGTCTGGAGGATTCTTGATAAAGTCCACATACCATCAAATGTTGGCAATTACTCACTGATTTAGGAATGATAAGACTTAGCAATGTACTCTATTAAAAATGGATACACAATCCTTGCTGCAGATATAATAGATACAATAAGCGACCAGTTTGTCTCTTTGTTCAAAAATCTGAATGAATGCCAAAAACAGTGATTTTGCCTTGAAGGCTATGAAGAACAGATTCTTCATTTATAACTTTTTAATGTTTTTTTTCTAAAAATCTGGTTGGGAGACGCCTTTTTTTTGCTCGGGAGACTGTAGAAGACTCCGGGAAACTTCTGAGCAGCGCCCCATCTGATTGGAGGCATCTTCGGGGACGTCTCCGGTACCAAAGACGCGTCCCGACCTCCGAGATGCGTCTTAGGGGGCAGGAGACGCGTCTCTTGGTAACTATGGTTGTAACTAAACAAAAGGACAAAGAAATAAAGGATGGTAAATCACAACAAAAAGTGAAGTGTGCTTTCTGCAAGAAATCTGAGCATAATGAAAAAAAATGTATGAAGAAAAGGATTCACCATCTTACGCATTTACTTGATCAACAAGGGGTTCCTACATCCATCAAAGAGTCTTCATTTAGCTCAAAATCTTCTAAAGCAAAGGATATATCTAAAGGAAAAATACTTATGGCAATTGTAGGTTTGGAGATTGATAAATGGGTTTGTGATTTAGGAGCATCACATCATATGTCTCCTTATCCAGAAGTGTACATGTCCTTTTATCCTTCTGATGTAAACAAAGTACAAGTAGCTAATAACACTTTCATATGTGTTTGTGGACAAGGTACTGTTGAGATATGTAATCAACTTAGCCCTAATGTCTTGTTTGTTCCTAAATTGGCAAACAACATTCTTTCCATTTATCAGCTTACAAATTCTAGGAAGATAGTTGAGTTCACATCCACTTTAGTGATAGTTCGAGATTAAGAGAGCATAGAGATTTTTGCAATGGGTGAGATTGATCATCTCTCTTATGTTTACACATTTTCCCACTTTGCTCCAAAGGATTCATATTTGCAGATTCATTCTTCCACTTCTAGTATGGACATTTCATCTCCTCCACTATCTCCTGTTGCATCAAAATTCAGAGGCGCTTCATCAAGAGCATCCAGAGGTTCTGTCCAATAGAATATCATAAGGAGCAGTTGAGTATCATCTTTTGGGGGGGCTTCACAGTCTCTCGTCATTGTACCTTCTTGTTATCATTTTCTTTTTGGAGGGTAGTTTTTTTCCCATAGGGTTTTCTACCTTTCTCCACTTATGGAAAATTTTCATTGTACATGGGTACCTCATCAGGCCTAGTTGTTGGGACCCATCCATCTTTGTACCCACCTAAGCTGAGCTTAAAGGGGGGTGTTAGAAATTAGAATAGAATTATTATTTAATTGCTTTAATATTCTACTTTATGTATTAAGCTATGTTCCATGGAGTTTCTTGGCGTAGAGATGGAGGGATGGGGGGACGGGTTTCGAGGACGAGGGATGGCGGCGGGGGAGTGGTACTGAAATACATATAGTGCTTGAAAAATTAGTGATAAAAAGATGTATAACTATAGAAGCCTATAGAATAAGTAAAGTTTAAATACATTGCAATGATTGCATTGAACTAGTAGTAGTTTTTAAATTTTTAAATTAAATTTTAATAGTGAACATTGAAAAACACTGAAAATCAAAATATAGACATTGGAACGAGAACTAGAAGTTTCAAAATTTCATAATCATGATTCATAATTACAATCAACAATGTTCAAAGTTCAAAGTTCAAAAACAAAATAGTAAATACTAGATAGTAATACTTATGGCTCATGACTCATGAGTCAATGGCTAATGGCTTGATGCCTCTAATCATCCCCAAGCTCCATGTCAAGTCCCCTTGCAAGTTGCAGCTCAAAGCCTCAAATTCAGACTTTCACTTCACTCTTCCTCTTCAAGTTCTATATGTACAATCTTCCTCATTGAGAAGATCATTCCATTTTTCTACTTCTAGTCAATCAATTGAGTTATTGCTTTCATAATTTTAGGTTCTAACTATTGCAGAGCATATGATTGCTTGACTTTCGCAGCTCAACCACGTGCCATCACTTGACCAGTTGATCTTGGCTCTAACATTGCCAGCTGATAAGATGCCTGGTATGTTTTTTCAATGCCCTTGATTTGCCTTTGCCCCCTACCTTGAATAAGTTTTTAGTTTTATTTTCATATCGGGAAAAGGTTACAAATATGTCTGAGTAGAGCATCAAAATATTAAGTCATCTGGACACCAATGAGACAAAGTAAAATAGAAACCAGCAGCCCCATGAGCAACTTAGAATTATACACCATCTGAACATAAGGGGCTTTACTAAAAAACACTATCATTTCTACACATACACACATATACTAATTGTCTATCAACCGGAAATACTTGCTGGAGAATACACAGTATAATCAAGACACCATCAGAAACATAAGGCAGCAGTCTGGGTATGAACATATATTGGGACTATCGATCTTTGTATGGCATGGGGGAATTCACCTCTAACTCACTGCTGGAAGAGGAACTTGCAAGTTTGACCAGATGAATGGGGGTGAAGCTAGTTGGCAAGCTATTCTCATCAGAAGTATCATCAACTGGGACTTCCATAACATGGACATCATCTGATACTGAGACTTGGAATAGAGGTCTTTCACCTTGAAAGCAGCCATCAGCTGGAATGGGCGAATTAGCAACTTCAGTCAAAGTCTTATCTTGAGCCTTAAGAATCTCTTTTCCTTTTCCTTGCTGTGACAGACCTGGGAAACCAGAAGCATCATCATCATCTTTGTTTATGGCAGACCCAACAAAGGATTCTGTGCAACATCATGTGTTATGGGCCATCCATCACAATCATATTGCACAATATCTGTTTCATCAAACCGACCCTAAACTTTCCCTTGAACAATGTCAAACCCATGATGAATAATGGCTTTAACTTCTTAATTGCTCTTTTTAACCTGACTAGAGAACGTCAAAGACACCACATGGGTGGTGATTTATCTTCAGAAGCCAGTAAGAGTTCATTTAACGTTTTCAAAACTCCCTTGTTCCTTGCATTCCAAAGGAATCATAAAACTTTAGTAGATAAAGTCAACCATAGTCTTGCTTGAAACTTGGACAATTTCACACATAACCAAAGAGAATATCAAACCAGTCAATATTATCTTTTTGGAAAGACTAACTCAAACTAGAAGGGAGCTCATTCAGAAACACATTATGAATAAGGACTCGTAAAAAAACACATGATTGACAGATTCAATCATACCACAATCTTGATATTTATTAGCATTAGGAAACATAGCCAGTTTTTGGAACAGAAACAACCATCTAAAGAACTTTTTAGGCTCCAAACATGAGGACCAGACAAACTTAAAATCTTTGAACCCAATAACCAACAGAATCTGATGACCCCCATTTCTAAATCATTCCACTTAGTTTTTTTATTTTTATTTTTTGGGAAAACTGGAACATATATTGTTTCTTAGCAGAACTTTCCATGTTTCATCACTTGTCAAGGAATTAATGATCCATTTAACAGCCAAAGAAACACCATGTAAGAAGAAGTTTTTAAGAAATATCCCATCAATTTTAATAGGTTTATTCATTATTGCAATTCTCCCAGGATACATTACGACTCTTTTTGGAAGCTTTCCCATCAAATCATAAAACACATCTGATTAACTTTTAAAGTTGATTGATTTGATCAGAACAGACCAACCAACAAGAAGAGTAGTACACAATATATGATGAGAAGATCTTGCAGAATTGAAACCTCCTAGCAAGAGGAATAAGCTAACATTGCCACTTAGAAATGTCATTCAAAATCCTGTTCATTACCCCTTCCCACATTTCTTTGAAGGAGGGATTCAGAGCAAAAGGAATGCCCAAGTACCTAATCGATTATCAGGGCCACCACATGACCACCCTTTATCAATTATCCACTTTGCAGGAGAATTAGACAAGCAAAGGAAGTTGATTTTTTGAACAGAAGTATTAGTACAAGGTAAGTCTCTTATCCAAGTTTTCAAAGTTATCTTCTTCAAAGATAGGGAGCAAGGAAGTATTATCAGTAAATTGTAACTCAATGAGTGATTCATTATTTCAGAGCACAAGCCCTTTGATAGGGGGCCCAAAGAATAATCTCTAATGATGTAATGGATAGCAACAACAAAGATGGCAAGAAGGTTAGGGGCAAGGGGACGCCCTTGCCAAATAGATCTTTCTATTTGAAAGGGGTTGACAACTTACTATTAATACAAAATTGTATAGAAGCATTAGCAAACAATGCTTGAACATATCTGAAAAATCTTTCTCCAAATTCAAGAGCCTTCATCATTATCAACACAAATCCCTACTTAATCCTATCACATGCCTTCTCAAAATCAATGAGGGTCATACCAATATCTTGTTTTGATTCCCTAGCCCACTGCATACCTTCCCAGACTTAAGTTCAAGTTTTCCAATATAAACCTCCCCTTTACAAAATTAAATTGAGGTGGCACAATTATAGGTTTTTTTTATTCAATATTAACGCAAATATTTTGGAAAAACCTTATAAGAGACATTATGCAATGTGATTGGTCTCCAACTTTTAATTTGGACAACCCCTCCTTGGGGAGTAACTTGATGACCTCCTTATTAACATTTTTACTTAGAGAATTAGTAGATATGACTTCAATATATAACCTTAGAAGTTTAGGGCTTATCCATTCTATATTCTTTTTATGAAATTCAGTAGGTAACCCATCATAACTAGGTGCTTTCTTATTTTTTAGAGATTTGATTGCTGTACAAATCTCCTCAACAAAAATGCCATTATCAAGGCTGCATGCCCTATCTTTATGCAATTTATGCTGGAAAATAAAGTTTACATTTTGTAATAAAGTCATCTTAGTGACTTAACAATGTTAGCAACTAATAATGGCTGACTTGGGTAGTATGTTTTGAAAAGGCTTTATAAGCCATATTGTGATGTATTAGTAATCATCTTGAATAACTTAATATTTTTATCATCATTAGGTGCTCTTGACTATGCTATTATGGCCCAATATCTTTCAACATTATATTCTTCTATTTTTCAACATGCTGAACTGATTTGATTGCATGATGCTACGAGGAGAAGTGCTTGGCAAAAGCACAAAGTTTGGAGCAGCAAAAGGAAACAAAGAGAAGAGATCTGAAGTGCAACTCAGAGGAGTTAGTAGAAGTTATGTTACAAACAATAATGTTATATTATGAGGAATGACATTGAGAATTGCCTAAAGTGGCCCATACTTTTTGTTAGCTCTTTTGCATAAGACAGTGTCAACTAACTGTTGTTTAGAATAGGGTGCATGGACTACACACTATTTGGAATACATTTGCACCTTCCATTGCTTGGTGGCTGCACCTGCTTGTTTGTGTTTCTTACTGCCTCCTATCTGTCATGTTTTGCTGCCAATCACAACGTTGACAATTTGTATGGTTGCATTGGAGGATGCAAAATGCTGAGACATTTATATGCTACATATTTGTATTAACTTCTTTCCTTATATGGTGCAAGCAAGCAATAGGGCAGTAAAATTCTTGCGTGGGAGAAGAGAAAGTCAATGTTGCCAAAGGGAGGACAAAATAGCAAGCATTCTGAAGGAATGAAGTTTTGACAGTTTATATGTTTTATATGTTTTATAGAGCATATAAATGGTGTACTCTTGTAAATGCTTACTATCATGCTTACCATTGCCAAACTACTTGCTAAAATTAAATCTGTGGAAGAATAGTAAAGTAGGTTCACCAATATCTTGCATAAAGTTGAAGCAATACACACAAAGTATTGGTTCCCTTTCTTTTAGGTTAAATGCGGTGAATATAAGGTAGACATTTCAATGTTTTTTTAAAATCTCTAGTTCACACGAAAGGGTTTACTTAGAGGTTAAAAGGGACTGTATAAATCTTTTGTTTTGTTCTGTTTTTTAAGAAACTGAAGTTTGTTTGCTTCATAACAATCACCGATGGGAAGATAGGTTGGTAAAGTTTTCCAAATAGAGATAAAAAGATTTGAAGTTCAAATATCTCAAAGAATGAAATATGTTGTAAACATTTTGTGGGAGATATAAGAAGTATTGTAAGGGGTTAGTAATGTGAAGAGTGCATCTAGGGGACATTTTTTTTAGACTTCGAAATTGGAGTTAAAAGGGCATTTTGTATACACATAAAGATCACATTGTAAAAGGTGTATTATTGGCTAAGTTTAACACAAAATGAATATTTTTATATTGTCACTCTATGCTTGTACTTTTTTGGGATTGCCCATACTACACCTAACATAGTTTTCAGATATTCACATATGACATTAGGCAAATACAATGTAATAGGACCATATAGAGGAGTTTTGAGGACAAACAAGGTTGGAGGAATTCTACATCTCAAGCTAGCTTCTTGCTTTGAGATGGTAGATTGTTTGATAAGTGTGTACAACTAGAAATGAAATAAAATCAAGATTAAAATCTATTTCAAATCTAACTATCACTTTAGCTTAATCAAGAATTGTGAAAAATGAATGAAATACACCAAACAAATTTCACCCACACGATTCTTGTTGCACCATGAAGGTGGTTGTGCTTAGAAGGTTAGTGACATGGCAATACTTTCACGAGATTGGTGATTTGAAAATGGCTTAGGGATGGGTGAATTTATAGATTTGAGACTATATTGATCAATGATTAGGATTGATGGAGATATCAATAATAGAGATTGAGCTGGTTAAGGAGATGTGAGATAGAGGGTGAGAAAAAAAGATGATTTCTTAATTGTTTTATGGATTTTTGGGTGTTGTTTATTTGGTTATGAGATGGAGTGTGGAGATAAAGGGGGGATTTTATAATAGTTTTATAGATTTCTTAGGTATAGAAGGTGGCATTTATTAAGTCATGTGAGCTATGAATTAGAATAATTAATAAACATTAATTTATTAGGACTTTAGGGAAATGGGTAATAATGGAAAAATAATTAAATAAATTATTGTGATTTATTTAATTAATGAAAAATGAACAAATAATAGGTGATGTTAGGATATGGATATTTTTAAGGTGTCTACATTTTACCCATTTTTGAGATGGTGTTGCAACTAGGCAAATCAATGCCATTTCAAATAAGAATAAAACATAGTGGATTTGGGAGACATGAGACTTGTGGTAGGATGCCCTAGTTGTTGGAAGGATGGCAGTGACAATGAGGGAGGTAGGATGCTCGTTTGTGAGGATAGGCGAGTTTGAAGAATACAAGTGTGCTCTTGAAATAGATGAAGGCATTAGAGGATAAAGGATAAAAGGGTACACAAGTATGGATGGATAATGATAAGTAGATGGATTAAGAGATGGATGAAAGGGGGGATGAGTCATGTTAATTGGTGTGAGCAACTTGATGTTTCATGTAACACTTAATGTTATACACCAAGATAGAAGTGCCAAGGTGATGATGTGTGGAAAGTATTGACCCAAAAGAAAAGGCTGCATGTAAGCATATGCCATATGACACCATGGCATGGAAGACCATGATGTTGTTGTGGTAATATGTTGCAAGGATTGTTTTTGATTAAATAAGCAACAAACTATGGTGTTGAACCCTTTACAACAAAAATCCCCAAGGGCAAAGCAAAACAAACCTTCAATAAGCCATTTACAACACACAAGAAATACCACAAACAACCCACATCAAAAGTGAGTTGAAATTTCACCTACAACTCAAGTATGAGTTTAGGAAGAGGAAGATGAACAATCTTTCCTTCGTCTACAAACAACAAACCAAGCAATATTGCCATCCAAATTCCCATTGCAAGGGGAAGCAAGAGGGGAAACCACTATTAAGGGCCTGTCAATACCTAAAGAGAGGGCAATAGGATGACAAGGCCAATGGTGGTCATCCACCTCATGGGATTGGAGCTGAGAAGAAACAACAAGCAAATCAGGTTGCAAGCATGGAGAAACCCCCTCAGAGAGCCTATCAGTGTGTACAGTAGGATGATGAGACAAAAGGTAGCCTTCCACCGTGTGAGTTTGAAGCTGAGTCGAAGTTAAAGATGAATTAGATAGTGAGCAAGGAGGTTCACCAATAGCGCCTGTGAGGCATGATAAGGTTGCACCAAAAGCTAGGGACTCGTCATCATCTTGTGAGGAGTCATTCGACACAGAATCAAGAGCCTGGATAGTCAAGTGATCACCATTAACATTCCTCCACCAAGTAGCAGTGCCTTTGCAGTGTGAGAGTGGACAAATCGCAACCAAACGACCAATTGAGAAGCAATGACATCTAAAAAGGAGGACCTCATAATCAAGCGGTTGAGTCCAAGGCCTATCCCCAACCATCAAAACCACATCCTTGTGAAGAGGCTTGGAGATGTCAATATCCACTAGTATATGAGCAAAGGTAGAATGTCCCATGTAGGAAGTGCAATAGTCAACATTTAAGAGGTGACCAATAGAGTTTCCAATTGCCTCATAAGAAGAAACCTCCCAAACTAAAGGTGGAGATTCGAGAGCGTAACCCACACTAGACACACATTGAGTGGTTTAGTAAGGGGGTTAAAAGAGGTTGACCAGGGTTTAATCGAGAGAGTGCTCTCCCCAAACACAGGTAGAGTTGAGCCCCTAGGGACGACAAGGACAACATCTTCCAATGGGGCACCAAGAGTCCTCGTAGCTAAGAGCGCAACAATAGTGGCAATCGAATTTGCAACATCCTAGACAAGCAAGCAATGAGCGGGAGAGGTAGAAGGAATTTCAAACTAGTATAATTAGAAGGATTGTTATAGATGCAAACAAATCATAATACACATAAGCAAGCAAGCATGCACAAATGCTGCAAAGACAAAAAAAGATGTCCCCAAGCAAGTTAAAAATCAATTGATTATATTGATGATGATGATGATAGCATTATTAATGATAGGAATATTGTGTTGATTGAGAATGATATATCCCAATGATAATAATATAAGTGTATCAAGGATTGCAATAAGGTTGGGCACAAAATTGTTAGATATTTTTGGATGTTGCATTGGATTGGTTAGTAAGATTGCATGGTTTAGGATTGTGTGCATTGAGATTGTGAGATGTAGGAGATTTAGGATAGGTCGATTATATTGAATTGCATTTAGGTAGTCGATGACAAGGGAAAACCAAGCCCATGGACAAAGAAAAAATGATAAAAGGATTATGTAGATAGGGGATAAAATAAATATTGGATGGAGGGATTTTAGGATGTGTTCTCCAAGGACTATAACATAGGAATAACATGCCCCATATTGGATGTAGTGTAGTAGATATGAAAGGTTACAAGAGAGGATTTGTAGAGAAAGTAAGGCTTGTATTGTCCAAAGCATGCTTGGCTATGATGTCCTTGCCCTTATCAAGATCAAAAGCAAGAAGGATGGATTGGATATGGTGGGAGAAGGCACACAAATATAAAAGATGGGTAGAGAGGATGTGGTAGGTAGTATGAGGTACATAGGATGGAATAAGCTTTCCCCCTAGTGTAGGGTGCTAAAGGATGGAGAAATTTATGGAGAAATTTATGCATGATGCTTGTTTGCCAGGTTTCCATCCTAGTACTTGGTTAAGGTGCCATAAAAATGGTTTTCACCATTGGACACATGATTTCTCTTTACTTTTGTGATTTGTTTGTTTGTTTTTTTTCTTTTTTTCTTTTTTGATTATTCAAATTGTTTATTTTGAATCTTTTATTTTTTAGACTTGTTGATATTTTGGAGATTTGGATATTCGATGAAGGAAAAGGATTTGGATATACTAGTGTGGATGGGAGCTAAAGAGATGGATGGAGGACTTAAGAATCTATTTATGTGGTGATAGTATCCCTAGTTGAATGATCTTTTATAGAACATGTTAATTGTTTTTCCCCTCATCAATGTTGGTAGAAACCAAGCTAAATAAGCTTCTCCAAAATTTAAACGTGGTACCGACATAGCTTTGATGTTAGAGGATGCTACCAAGGGAGATGGAATGGATGGGGAGACAAATAATGGATAATAATTTATGTAAAAGCTTGGTTTAAAGGGATGTAATGGTGGATGGAAATTGGATGTGAGTATGGTGGGATGGTGGCAATATGAGCAAATGTCATGCGACCAAGGGGAAATAGGACCAATGGTTGCTTACACCATGTTGGAGGGTGAAACTTTGGGTTATGATGTGATTGTGAATGTCAATATTTAGATAGGGTAATTAAAATTGCATATTTTAGGATGTAGGGGCCCAAAATAGATTTAGGATGTTTAGGAGGGGGAGTTGGGATTGTGGATTTTAGGATGTAGGGACCCAAAATAGATGTAGGATGCTTAGGATGGGGATGTTTCAATTTAGATGGAGAAAGTTGGGATTAGGACATGGAGTTAGAAGTTCCTTTTGGATGCAACTGCTTTGTGTTTGGGGATCCACATTGTTTTTGTGCTTTTTTTAAATTGGTGGGTCTTGGTAGCCTTTTTGATCTATTTTGATTTTGGATTGGATTTTTCTTATTTTGGGATCTAGGGAAGGAAGTAGTCTTTGGAGGAATGAATGGGGATGTGGAGTAGGATGCTCCTTGTGAATGCATCACTTTTTGTCTAGGGATCCACATTTTTTTGTGCTTACTATTTGATTGGTGGGCCTTTGTGGTCATTCAAATCTATTGTGATTTTAGAGTAGAGTTTTCTTTGTTTATGCACATTGATGCATTGTGACATGGTGATCCTTGATTTTTTTGGATTTGTTGCTCTATATGTTTATGCATCCAAATTACTTTCAAAGTCAAATGTATGGTCTTGTGGGGATAGAATATCTTGGCATCCCATGAAATGGGTGATGGTTTTATCATGTTGGGACAAGCCTATTGATGTGTGTGCTTGTTGATCTTGTTTGGGAATTTTAGGAGATGGGTGGCTAACATTGATGAATGTATCAATGATGAAGATGATGGGGTTGATGATAGGATTGGTGGTTGTAACCATCGTGATATGAGTAACAAGAGGTGCCTATTTGATTTTGGAAGAAATTTCTTTAGCCTTTATAGAGGTGTGACCAACATTTTTGTCATGAGATATATAGTTGAGGCCTTGAAATATTAGATTTTCCTTCACTTGAATGTGTTCTAAGATTCCTTTCTCATGAAGGTTTAACCCTTTGCCTTGATAATACATATTTTGACAAATTTGATTACCATTAAGATACTTTCTATTTTGGAAACAAGATGTGAATCCATTTTTGGATGGGTAAGGAGTAGTGGTGATGGTACTTAGTGATGAGAAAATAAAATTAGATAAAGATGGAGGAACCAAGATAGTAGGATTGTTGTTCATAGATGGGTTCAATACAAATGATTGGATATTGAGATGGTAAGGGATCATGGAAAGGATTAGTTGGGATACATGTATTTTGATTTGGATAAGGACATGTGTGGGCATGATTTGGAACAAGCTTGACATAGTTGGATTTGTTTAGGTGATAAAAAGAGATGAGTGGTGTTTTATGTTGTTAACAATTAGCACATGGAGAAACTCTTCGGGTTGTGCACATGGATGGGCGAGGGATTTTTGATGTTTATGGATGGTGGATTTAATGGATTTTGGATTAATGACACATGATCAATGAGGCATTTGGATGACATGGGAGTAACAATTTTGTAGAATGGCCTAACTTTGTGCTTTGTGGTCTATGCTCCCTTGGGAATTGTCCTTGGAGGAAAGCCATAAAGGTGACATTGTTTGATTGGTGTTTGGGTTGGGATGACTTGGAATGTGAAGGTTTTGAGGATGAAGGATTAGCATAGGAGGTGGATGCTATGAGCCTATTTTGTAAATTGGGAATTTGGGATATAAATTGGTGATGTAGGCCTTAGATTAGAGATGAGTTTCCCTCGTCAAAGGTAGGGGAAGGATGGCCGATGGATAAGTGTTTAGTATTAGTTTGGAATATGGATTGGTGTAGACCTTGGGTTAGAGATAGGTTTCCCTTGTCAAAGGTAGCATAAGAATGACTAATGGACATGCATTTAGATTCAACAGAATAGCATGTGCTAGCCAATTCTTGGTCTTAATAATTGATGGGTGAGTGATTGGAGCTTATGGAAAGCTTGCACAAGGCAATGCCATTTGAGGATTTATTGGGGAATTTTTTTGATGGGTGAGGGATTAGAACTATAATAATATTTATTAAGGTAATATCATCTAAGGATTCATGAGGGATCTCCTCTTGGTCCACAAGACTCATTATTGTTATAGGGATTACATTCATCTTATTGAAAAAATTAGCATCATCACCATCATCATCAAATAAGGGTTTTTTAGATGAGGGTTTAGGTCATCCCCTAAGGTGATGAAATCCTTAGGCAAACTCACTAAAAGGAAAAATGTTTGAGTGTTTTGGATTCCCATGATTGCCTTACGATGTGAAAGAAGAGCATAAACAACTTGGATTCTTGGATTAACACAACAAAAGAGAACTAAAATGTGTTTATAATCTCCAAGATCACCTTTTGTTGCGATGAAAGAGTGTAAACACTTATAATTTATCACAAGCATGCCAAATAAATGTTCATTCCCATTAAAAAATATATGCAACTAATCTAGTGCTTAAAAGATAATCTTCGACAAACATTTTGTAGAAAATATGTTAGTAGTCTCAAAGACAACTTTGAACAAGCATTTTGCACTCGAAACATTAGTAGTTTAAAAAATAAAATTCTTTAACAAGTATTTTGTTGCAAGAAAGATGGGTTAGTAATGAAATTTAAACCCCTACAAAAATTAGAAACAAGTGTTAGCACACAAAAAAACAAAGTTTTTGATTAAGGAAATAAACGGTTTTGAAGGGACCCAAAACCCTTTACAGACAAATTTTGAATGGATCTGGAAACCTCAACCAAATAGTTGTCCTAACAAAACAAGCATGAAAGCACACACAACCAAGGGGAAAGCAACCAAAGCCAAAGAGCAAAAAGGTCCCTCAACCAAAAACAAAGCTGCAAGAAGAACAACCTGCAACCAACCAAAAACCAACCCCTAACCAAGAACCATCAAGATTTACATTTAGATCTACTCTTATGGGAACGTAGCATCATATCAAAAGAAGGCTTAGAAAATTTAACTTTCTTGCCCTTTACAGTAATCCAACCCTCTTCCACTTGCGCTACCTTATCTTGCCAATCCAACACACCATTATCCTGAAAGTGAATGCCTGTAGCTACTGTCATAGAGATTTCTTAATTATTCCTACTTGCAGGCATGGTTTTATCGGAAGAGCCACCAAAATTGATAGTCGGAACGCTATCACTAGAAATGGAAGCTTGAGATCCATTCACCTTCTCTTTAGGGGTTTCAACATGATCTTGCACAACATCAACAACCCCACCATTTGTGATATCTGGAGAGGAAACCCCCAGACCCTATGAATCCATTGCAACCACCTCAAAAAATCTTCTATGTTGCTCAATTTTCTTCTCAACTATATAGTGCTATTGAGAAGCACCTTTCCACCAAGTAGCCGCCATAACTTTTTTCTCAAATCCACATTGTGCTGCAGCATGATTGGACCCAAAAGCCCTTAGAAGATTTAAGTAAAATTTCAACAGGAAGCCCTTTTGAAACATCCATTTCAACCAATATACGAGAAAAGGTGGAATGAAAAATATCAGAAGATTCATCATCCACCAACAAAAAATCTCCAAGGGCTTCACCCACTTCCTCCAAAAGAGGATCAACCCATAAATGGAGGGGGAGGTTAGGAAGCCGAACCCAAACCGGGAATTTATTGAATGTTTCAGAAGAAAGGTTGAAATCAGAGTGTCAAGGCTTAATCATCAATAAAAAATTGTCCTCCCAGCTAAAAAAAAATCACATAATATTTTGTTTCTATCCATAGCATTGTCAAATTGAGCAACAAAAAAACCCTTAGCCATGGGGAAAATGTGAACTTTACCTATAATTAAAGGTTCCCACTTATTGGAGATCCAAGAGTGCAGCTGAGGGAGGCTAGGCCAAAATCCCCTAAACCGAAAAATCACCCCATGATTTGAAAGAACAGATACATTATTATCAATTTCCTCAACCGTCTCTGCACTTAGATTAACAGAGATGGTAGAAGCAATAGGGACGAAACCCCCTTTTGGCATACTCCCCAGCCATGGCCTTGGTGCTGTCATCGAAGCTTTGCCCTTAACGCCAACCCCTGCCACATTAAAACCACCTTTCTCCTTCGCAGTTCCGCCACCATGGAGAACGTCGTCACCCTCACACTCAGCTCGGGCTGCCATTCTGCGCAGGCAACCATCGCTTAGGATTTTGCCTTCATCCGCCGCCGCAACCATCTTTCCACAACAAAACAAAGTTGATTACAATATTCTTCATGATTTTCTATGTATTTTCATAACATTTTTTTTACAAATTTGGCTTCTTACACAAAAGATGTATATTTTAAGATTAAAAAAAGAGTGAATATAAAGAATTACATAGGGTCAAATCTATAAAAATTACGTTCACCCCAACGAAATACTCCAAGTGAACTTTCTAATGATTACAAAAATTGAAAAAAATGATGTATGTGCAAAAAATTATTCAAATTTGAAAATAATTCTACTTTAAGACCAAAAGAGGGTGGGTCAAGGCTTGGTAGTTTGGCTTATTGTTGGTGGTTAGGGGGTAATTTGCTCTCATACACATGGTTAGGGTGTGGTTAGTTTTGACAATTAGAGTTTAGTGCCAATACTAGGTGGCTCATACAACTATGGGGTTGAGTGTCAAACATCATTGGGCCTGCGAGAGACCATTATCATGCATATGACCTATGGTTAAGTCGGCATTGGCTGGAGGCCACAGGTACATATATGATTGTGGGCTAGGGAGAGTGTTGTAGGATATGCCAATGACTACTTGTTGATGTGACCAAGTGCTTGAGAATTTAAAACAACACATCATTTGGTACAATAACAAATGGCTAAAAGCTTTAGACCACAAGGGAGCTTTGGTTGGAGCTCTTTTTTCCCTTGATGCTAGCACCTATATTTAGTATAAAAATTTAGTAGAAAATATAACAAAGGGGATTACATATAAGCCTACAACTTTGGTATGTACAACATATGCACCTATGAGGCCGATACTTGTAACAAAGGCACTTACAACATGTGGACATGTAACAAGGGGATTTGAAGAACTTAAAAACATAGTATGGGTTCCCAAACATGTTATCACCTTAGACAAAAAGCTACCAACTAAGAAGACTATTTTGTGGCATGAGTGCATAAGCCGCATAGGTGAGAAAGGCCTTACAACCTTAAAAATAGAAATATTAGAGGGATTGGTTAATTATTCTCATGATTTTGACATTTTTGAATGTTGTATTTATGTTAAATAAAATTATGCTTAGTTTTACTCAAGATTGCATAAGTCTCATGAGATTTGGATCTTATTCATAGTGTTATGCTTGGCCCTACATACTGCCTTCATTGGAAAAATCCTTGTGTTATGTTTCTTTTTTTTTGATGATTTTTATTGGATTTGTATCTACTTTATCAAGAATAAATCCAAGTTATTTAGTTAGTTTAAGGAATTTAAGGCTCTTGTGGAAAACTAGACAAGAGGAAAGATCAAGCCATTGAGAACAAATAATAGTGAAGAATATTGTTCAATTGAGTTTAATGAATTTTATAAAGAGAAAGATATTGCATGACATAAGACAACTCAATACACCCCTTAGAAAAATGGGTTTGCAGAGAAGATAAATAGGTCATTGATGGAGAGGAAAATGAGTATGCCTAGGTGGAACATAAATTTTGGATAGACAATATTGTGTGTTACATGATTAATGGCCCCCCTACATCAACACATGTGGATAAATCCCAATAGAGATTTGGATGGGTAAAATCCCTCACTTGAACATCTTCAAGCTTTTGGTTGTGAGGCATATGCTCATGTGCTTGAGGATAAGTGGCCAAAGTTGGATTATAAGACAATGAAGTGTATATTTATCAACTATGAGGACAATGTGAAAGGGTACAAACTTTGGGATCCTATGGCTAGGAATGCTTGTATAGTTGGAATGTGATCTTAGGAAAATAAAACCTTTTCCTTTAGTTCAAAAACCAAATAGGAGTGTGAAGTCTATAGTATAATTACACTCAAAGACCAATATAGTTACACGTTACACCTAAAGTAAAACTAAAGGTCTAGGTTGGACCAAATGAGGATAGTATATAGATAGATTGTAGTTTAGAGGAGAAATAAGTTGTGTGAAGTCTATAGTATAATCACACTCAAAGACCAATATAGTTACACCTAAAGTAAAACTAAAGGTCTAGGTTGGACCAAATGAGGATAGTATATAGATAGATTATAGTTTAGAGGAGAAAGAAGTTGTGTGAAGTCTATAGCATAATCACACTCAAAGATCAATATAGTTACACCTAAAGTAAAACTAAAGGTCTAGGTTGGACCAAATGAGGATAGTATAGATAGATTGTAGTTTAGAGGAGAAAGAAGTTGTGTGAAGTCTATAGTATAATCACACCCAAAGACTAATATAGTTACACCTAAAGTAAAACTAAAGGTTTAGGCTGATCAAATGAGGACAATATAGATAGATTATAGTTTAGAGGAGAAAGAAGCTCTACCTTTGTGTTTGAAGAGGCATACTTGGTAGAGGAGACAACATAGAGGTATAATCTATTTGATTTTAGATGTATTTTTTCCTTGATTACTAACATTGATGAGCCTCAAACCACGATTGAGGCGATGGAGATGGATGATAGTGACTCCAAGAAGTTGGCCATGGGTGATGATATTTTTTCATTCAAGAAAATGACACTTGGGACTTGGTTCCTTTGTTGAAGGAGATGAAGCATGTCAACTATAAATGGTTCTTCAAGAGGGAATTTGGTTTAAATGATTGTGTTGAAAAGTACAAGGCAATATTGGTTACAAAATAATATTCCTTGGTTGAGAAAATTAATTATATTGTGAGATTTTTTTGTAGTTGGTATGGTATAAATATGTATGTATAGATTATAAAGATTTCATGTCATGAAAGCCCCGAGTCATTAGGAAGTTAATCACCCTTATGGAAGTTGAATTATCTGTTTAAATTCTCATCTTCTAATGGTTATGGATTGGAACTTTTTATTGGTTGTTTCCTAGTGTGCTAGTGGACAACCCAACATAGTGCAAGAATCAAGAGCTGCAACTAAGTTATCATGTCAACTACATTGTTTAAATACTACAATATGATGCTTAGAACAACACAATGAGTTGTGAGGATTGAACATTTTGGTTTGGCATATATGTGTACTAGACCCTACAAAGTATGATTACCAATGAAGTGTTTATCTATAAGAAAAATTCTTCGTGCCATAGTTGGAGTATTTGAGATAATTGTTAGAGAGTATGTGATGGTTATTGTGTTCCCATGAGTAGTTGGGAGGTGTTTTTATGTACCATAGACCATTAGGATGTTATTATAGTTAGTACAAGCCATGAGAATGGTATTAGCATCACCACATGTATAACTATTAGTGAATAATCTTAGATTAGTCACCCTTCCATGTGAAGCAATAGTCCTAATTTCATTGAGTGTAAGAAGTGGTTAGAGAGCCTTGAATTCTAGTTCTTTCTCAAAGAACCATTTAGCTCAATTTGTTGGAGTTGATCATTTATGAAAACCTTGTATATAGGAATAAAATAGTTGTGTAACCATGCTTTTTAGAGTTTGAATCTTTTCTACAATAGGCTGTTCTTCAATTGGAGTTGAGGTGTGGAAAGAAAGTATATGTAGTTGAATGACAATCTTCTTTGGAGCCAATGTGACATGCATTGAACATGATTCACTTTAAGAATCTTGTATCTCTTATTGCCAATTATAACAACTACACTATGAGGATTGGCATTTAAGATGCAGTTATGACTATACATGTATGGTTGCCCAAGGAGTAGTTTATAGAATTCCATTGGCACTACATAATAGAATTTTTCATCCTTGAAAAGATGAATAACATATTAAAAGCAACATTAGAGAGTGACATGTATACCTTAAGTGTTGGAGGACTTGAGCTATCCCAACACTACTTTCACCCTCATCTATGAATGGAATAGTTGCTCTACTTCAACTTCTTTAGGGATCACCTATGTGGAGTTGACTAAGATGTTGGGATATGTGTTACTAATTCCATGATTTGAGGTCTTGACATCATCATCCTCTATTTCCATGCATTTGTAACTAGACTCTTCTAAGTTTGGAACTTAGTGTTGGAATTATTGTAACCTAGATTATGCCTATCACACCACTTATATTGGATAGTTTTCTCTTTTCTAAAGGAAACATATTCAATGGAATATTAGTTGCTTCCACTTTCCCTTCATGAGTTTCTTCTTAACAATTAACACATAGTTATATATCTCTCCCATCATCTTGAATTTTATAATATTTAGTCAATATTGGATCACTAATTATAGGTTACAACAGTCATTGAGGATTTAATGCCAGTTTGACTCGAACAGGCCTAGCTTGGCATAAAGCTCATGAGTTACATTGAGAATTGGATGTTGTGGTTTGGCCTATAGGCCTACTAAATCATGTTGAAGCCATGGTAGGAATCATAATATGTTTGGTGAAGGTATGCTTATTGTAGAAGTGTTTACCTTTGAGAAAAGTGCTTTGTGTCATTATTGGAGTATGTGTGACACTTGTGAGAGAGTGGGATGGTCTTTGCATTCTTGTGAGCAACTAGGAGGTGCTATAGTGTATCACAAAAAAATTAGGTGTTATTGCAGTTATCACAAGCCACAATATAAGTCTTGGCATCACCACATGTAGCATTACTAATGAATCATCCTAGATCAAGCAAGCCTCCAAAGGTGTTTGCCATCATTACTAGCTTTTCATTATAGATTAATATATCCAAGTGAATCTATGTTTGTAAGTACATAATATACATGTCTCAAGTTCATTTTTACGATCAAAGTTCATTTTTACATACCATATTCTAATATACAAGTGTATGAATCAAATCTACAAATATAGATTTAACCAAGTGAATTATAGTCATTTCAGATTTTCACATAATCTAATCATATTATCTTATACATCCTAAATTCAATATCAAATTTTAACTATTAATCATCGATCACAATCTTTTACATCTTCAATTGCAAAATACACATTTATTACGCTGAAGGCATTCCCTATATGAACACTACTGACTGACTTTAATGATCAACGATTGAGAATGTGGTAGAATGATGGTTGACCATTGAAAAAGATTCAACCGTTCGATGAACCCAATATAAAATAAATAAAAATAATAAAAAACACTTTATACAAAGAAAGAAAGCAAAAAATCAAATATTCTTTCTACATTTTCACTAGAAAATATGTTTTACATTCATATTATAAAGGTCAAAAACAAAAAAACAAAAAAACCATAATTATTATATTTTACAAAAATATTTTACTACATTGAATTTACCTTATCTAATATATCATTGCACTTTATGCAAAGAAAGCAAATAATTAGATATTATTTCTAATTTTCCACTAATATTCAAAGTGTATAAATTATATTATAAAGGCATTGATGGTTGAGAATGTGTTAGCATGATGCAAGACTATTAAAAAAGATTTGACAGAATAATCAAAGAAAGAAAAAAAAAAGACATTCTTTCTACATTTCCACTAGAAAATATGCTTCATATTCATATTACAACAGAACCAATGGTAGAGTAGCTATGCATGATGGAGCAGCGAAAGGGAGGAAGCGATGCTAGACTGGGCCAATGTTAGAGGTGGCAGAGGTAAGGCCGTATCATCCGACGAGGCAGGCAGCAAGGTCACAGGAGGAGCGGACAAGACTGTGAGGATAGAGGCGTTTGAAGCAAGGGCAGCGAGCCAAGAGAAAGGTCGCGGGAGGAGCTGAGAGAAACAATTTCTTGGTGGTGGGAGATGTACGAGTACGGAAAAAGATGCAGATAACAGTGATGATGGAGTATGGCGAAACCAAAACCGGTGACCAAAATGAACGGTGAAGATAAATCGGAAACCCTGTCTGCCAAGTTTGACGCCGACTTCAAATAGGATTTAGTATAAGCCATTTGGGGTTACGCAAGGGAGGATAAATCTTCGACGTACGCATTGCACACGAAGGTGTGATTACTAGTATAAAGGCATTGATGGTTGAGAATGTGTTAGCATGATGCAAGACTATTAAAAAAGATCTAACAGAATAATCAAAGAAAGAAAAAAAAAGACATTCGTTCTACATTTCCACTAGAAAATATGCTTCATATTCATATTACAAAGATTAAAAAAAAAACAAATTAATATATTTTACAATTAAATAAACTATTATATTTTATAAAAACATATTTAAATACATTGAATTTATCTTATCAAAATAATCAATGCACTTTATACAAAGAAAGAAAGTAAAGAACTAAATATTGTTTCTAAATTTCCATTAATATTCACAATTTATAAATTATTATATTTTACAATTATAAAAACAAAAAAAAACCAAATTATTATATTTTACAATTAAAAAAAAAACTATTATATTTTAGAAAAATATATTTAAATACACTTAATTTAGCACTTTTATTTCATCTTCGTACACAAAATAAATATTTATTTCGAATTGCTTTTCTTCTTAGTTCAAAACATTTAACAATTACATTTTACTATACTTAATGTCAAATACTAAACTACTTCTACCTATACAAATTCTAAATTAACAAAAAAATTATGACATACCCATTATACACCAAAATACGATTACTAATTATTATTTCTTTTTCATTTTTAAATAAATACACATACCTAATCTATATTATCTTTGTTATTCCAAAAAAAACCAATTTAATCCTATTTAATACTTGTTAAAGACCACCATCTACAACTCTTAGATGCCTATGTAATCGACAAACACGACCTATATATGCATCAAAATTAATTTCCTATAGTTTAATGATATGTATATTTTAAAATGTCTAAATTAATTAAAAAATAACATTACACATCGAGCAAATCATGGGTCAATCTCAAATAGAAGACAATTTAGAAAACCAAAACATACCTATTCATACCTATAATTGGAATTGTTTATGATTAGCTCATCTAATAATTGAAATGAACACCATGTAATGACAAGTTTATACGCTACCTTACAAACTTGTCATTTTATTTATGCTTACTAGGAAAATCTATCACCATTTTCGACACGCAACACTGAAATGTTTGTCGTAACTAATATCTATATTTCGCTGGATTGATCCTAAAGATTGATAAGACTTGTTTGTATATATATATATTATATGTCAATTTCAGTGTATATATATTACGTGTCGATTTTAGTTTTTAGATATTTCTAAGTCATAACGAATAAATTATGTTACAAGATAAAATACAATTTTATGTAAAAATATAAGAGTATTTTTTTAGGTTGGTATTTTTAGGAAGGAACAAAAGTTTCTCACCATTTTTTAAAATTTTATTGCAATATGTCATTTATCTATAATTTTTTAAATTTTCATGAATAATTTTTTAGATTTAGCTATATAGTTGTAAATTTAACATTTCTTGTTGTTTAAAAAATAATCATGAAAGCACTAGCTTCTCAAAATTTTGAAGCTTACTCATTACTAAAAAATCTATGAGATCGTAATGATGTGTCGTTAAGAGTATAAGATTATTGATGGCTTGTGAAAATGGTGTGGAGTAGTCTCTTCACTCAAGAGTTATAAAATGTACTTAAAATGAAAATTTTAGAAATTTCTCAATTTTTTAATTATTGGAAAAAATAAATTAAGGATTGTAATTTAATTGATTAAGTAAAATAGATGACAGCGATGATATGTTTTTTTTATTAAACCATCCACTAAAATCCGAATCTCTTAAATATTACAATAAATAAAACACGAATCAAATTGTATCATAGAAAAACTAGATACTATCAATCTTTAAAACAATTATTTGTACAACTTAAATTTATATTTCCAATAGAATCAATTGCTAAAATAATTCAAAATTATTATTAAACTTTATATATGTAACCTCGTGCTTATAATTTTTCTTTGAGCAATAAACAAGGAAATAACTCACCATGTCACACCTACAAAATAGTATGAAATTGACCAAGTTCCATTTCAATATTTAAACTAAAATTCAATTTGGATTTGTGCATTGTTGAACAAATATCATTACGTGCTCTCTAGTGTTTTCTTTTTCTAAATTCTAATGTTATCCAAATTTAGATTTTACAACCTTCACGACTGGAAATTGTCAAAAGCCCTCACATTTACCACACTTTCATGTCTACACCTGTTTCTTTTTGGAAAGGAAACACACAATTCTTATGAAACAAAAAAAACTTTAAATAGAAGGTTGTAGAATTGTATACAATCACTCGCATAATATGTCTTCTATTAAAATATCATTTAAGTTTTAATTTTTAATATAATTATAAAATTTTATTCTTTAATATAAATGAGGAAAATGCTTTAACACTATAAAAGTGCATAGTTTTTAGTTTTAGACATTAGATTACTAGCATTTTCATTTTTTTTTTCAATACTTCGCAATGGATTTTTTTTAAGAAATATTCAATAAAATTAATTTAGATGTATTAATTATTAATTTTAATGTAATTAAGACTTTAATAAAAGTATATTTATTATAAATGTATTGAAAATTATTTAACATATTAGTTATTAAGTTCAGTATATTAAAGTTTTTTTATAAACATTTTTATTATATCCAAAATTTCTTTGTATAATATAATAAAAGTATTTGGAACAAAAATGCATGTTAATTTGATGATTATTTTTTAAGAAAGGATCCACTCTCAGCTACCTTATGTTCATCAGTTAAACGTATCATATTATATGTCCACGCGCCTGCGATTGCACCAATTACTGGCGCCAACATGTAAATCCATATGCTTGTGTATATGTTGCCCGCGATTGCAGAACCTAAAGTCCTTGCAGGGTTCAATGATGATCCAGATATTGGGCTGTGAACAATTATAGAGTTTGGCATTATTGTTTGCAATTTTTACTTTGAAAACAAATCATTTACATTTTTAATTAAAAAATATTGGAATGGTACAAATAAAGATTGATTAGAAGCAAGAATGACATACCCGGCAACAATGACAACCATTGCGACTGTTGCTCCAATAGTTATTCCCCCCAATTCTCCTATCTGTTAAATTAAAAATTAAGAATATATATGTATAAAATTAATTATTTTGATACATTTTTCATACAAAAATGCACAATTCAATAAAATTATATATATTAATTAAACTTACTATCATCAACAAATACATTAATTAAAGAAGTAAAAACACTCTATATCCAAATAATATCCACAACAATATCTATTTATTTATTCCACAAACATTACAAGAACTATAACTCAACTATTAATTTTTCAAATGTTTTTTAACTCTCTCAACAAATAAGCTATCTAATCCTGCAGGGGGTAAGGTATGTACACCTTGTATTGTGGAGCACAAGTTAGGTGCCTCCCTCATATTGGGAGTACGACGAGTCCCATATACTGTAAGCCATATGTAGATCCAAAAACATATCGCCTAGTATCGTGGACTATAAAAGAACCTTTTCTTTCCTTTCCTAATTAGCTGACATAATATATTTGAATAATTTACTCTAATTAGCTGACATAACATATTTGAATAATTTACTCAAAATCCTTTATAAATATTTTAAAATACATTTTAACATTTAAATACTTATCCATCAAATCAATTTTTATATAAAATAGATCCTTTAATATCTGCAATTCCAAAGTGATGTAGTGTACAATAAATAAAATTTTAATAAATATCTATAAAATAATTATAATCTTCAAAAAAAAAAAATTTTTTTAATTTGTCACTAATTATCTTTGTAGAGTATTCCAATGAATTTTTCATACAAGAATTATAATTTCTGAAAGGATATGTCTTTTCTTAATTTGTCACTTATTATCTAAGTTGTAGAATATAATAATGATTTTTTTATACAATAATTTTAACCTGCCAGAAGATATATCTCTGTTCTTAATTGTCAATTAGTATCTTTTGCAAAATATTCCAATGAATTTTTCATACAATAATTAAAATTATTATCTTTGCGGAGTATCCAAAGCAATGAGAGAACGTATGTATTTCTTTAGATTTTTTCTTGTTTTGGCCGTGAAAATTCAGTCAAATCTTTAGAATGTTGTGTCGTTTAACGAGTAATCAGCTAATCCAGTTTATCTTGGGCTTTGTAGATAGACAATAGCTCTTTCAGTATTAAATGACTCAGAAAATCTTTTGAGTTTATCCTGAGCACCTACCTAATCTCTAGACATGCAACAGGGTCTGTTGATAAGCAGATAAAATTCTACATGGGGAAGTAAAATACATGAAGTTATGTATTAGCTGAATGCAAAGAAGAAAGAATATGAATTTACCGCTCTAGTATCAGTGCCCACTCCACAAACCACAAACATCAACAGAAATGTGATGAGAAACTCCAAAACAAAGGACTGTATATTTGTTCCAGAAGGCACAGTTGCTGCCATGTTTGCAATATTTCCAAACACCAATCTGAGAGCAAATCCAGCAGAAACTGACCCAACAACTTGAGCTGCTACGTACCCTGGAATCTGTCATTTCAATGCAATTATAACACCCAATGTCAATTCAAGCATAACCAGATTAACACCCAATGTCAATAGATGGTATTGATTTTTCCACAGTTAGTAGTAAACACTTCTGAATTTAACTGCGTATGCTGTTTTGAATTGACATTTGGAATCACATTCAGTGATTATCCTCTTCCTGATGATGAATCACTGAATGTGGTTTGAAATGTCGATTCAAAACAGCATATGCAGTTAAATCCAGAAGTTTTTACTACAATCACCCAATGTCAATTCAAGCACAAACAAGTATTCAAATCTTAACAGGAATTCCATATGGTTTATAGGAATGGCTAAATTTGAGAAGCCAGCATATACCCAAATGAAAAATATTGCATACAGACCTCCTTCACTGGAAATCTCTTGATAGATGCAAAGGCCACTGTAACTGCAGGATTAAGGTGAGCCCCAGAGATATGGCCAACAGAATAGATCAATGCCATCACTACTATCCCCCACACAATTGACACCCCAAGATGAGTTATGGAGCCATCAGTCTTCTTGTCAACAAGAACAGCACCACATCCTGTAAAGATCATGAAGAATGTTGCTATCATTTCTGCTCCAACCTTCAATCATGAAAAATCAATGTATAAGAATTAGAATTCGCATATGACACTGAAATAGAATCATTAAAGGACAATATTGAAGAAAATTTCAGTTAAAAGACAATCAAGAAAATTAAAAAATGGGAGAATGATCACCCTGATAGCTCTTCTAAACATGGGTCTACAAAATCCAATAAATAAAAGGAAAACATTTGGGCATATGCAGTTCTTCTCTTGTTCAGAGATCAAGGAAAGCATAACAAGAATACCAATAAAATTTCCAAGTATGTCAGAAAATAAAAAATTACAGAGAAGCATATATCCCCAGCTCCAGTTTTCTTTTTGAATTCCACAAAACAGGGTAAAACTGTGATCATAAAACCAAAAGAAACATGACCCAAAAACAGCAAAGCTAGAAAGAACTCACTTTCTTGATAAATTTTGCAGATGGCAGTCGAGGAGCATGAGTTCGAATCCCGCCCCCTCCTAAGTCTCTTCCCCTTGCATTTTCCTCTCCAAAATCAGGGTTATTGCCACCATTTTTATTGCTTTCAAAGGTCCTAATTTCACAGCCACCCAATTCTACATCCATATTCAGGCCTCTCAAACACTTGCAATGTTTTGAATCTTTTCAAAAAACACAGACAAGAGGGCAAATGTCGAATTCGCCTTACATCAATTTATAGTTTGCATTACTATAGATTAATATTTAATAAGTAAATATAAATTTGAATAAAATAATCATTTACCAACTTTTTAAATTTAGATAAGATGTAACTACCACTTCAAACCTGGAGCTGAATCATTTCCTCTTTTCTTCTAAACCGTTTTGAATCTGTGCTCATGCATATTAGTCTTCTCTTCTACAACAAGATAAGGTTTAGCAGTTTGGATGGTTGACCGATTGTTTTTGAAACTTTCTTTTTCATCACCTGGAAATGACAAATGAAATAAAAAACTGTTGGGAAGTCAAGTTTCAACAGTAACCAAAACAATAAGCAACATTGGCATCTACTTGGCAATATTATAGCGGAACAGAGCACCACCCAAATGCTTTTCATCAACCTGAAAGAGGAGGATTTTATCTCTTCTGATTGAGAAATAGGGTTTCCTATACTTTCTAGGGTTTCTTGCTATTGTTAGCTTATTCATCAACGTCTTTCAGATTGTTTTAATGGAAATCTAAGCTGTCCAATTGCTATGCTTTTATCAGGTGGTGCTTACCATTAGGCTTGTTTTCAAATTTGGGTATCATGTACTCAATTTTATATTTGAAATCAAGTACTTATATAATGTCTATACTATAAATTATAGCATAAAATCAAGTATTTATTTAATATTTACAATATAATTAGTATAAATCGTACTGTTACATCGCTATCTTTTTCATATTATTCTCATAGTTGTTGGATCTATTTTAGTTTTATAAATTGTTATAAATTAAAATTATAATAAATATGGTGATAATCATCTATTAAGTTATTGAAAACTCTAGATTACACAATCATTAGATAGTCAAGCTTTTTTAATGATAGAAGCTTGGATACTTGAATAGGGGGAGGTTAAGGAATGTACGCCCAAGAAATAAAAGAGCTATGTGCTTGTATACTAAATGTTATTCTCAACACAATAAAAGTAAACTAGAGGGCTCCCCACCAAAACCAACAAATTAGTCTGTTCTAACTTCATCTCCATAATCAAGTTTTTGGATCTTCACACAATTTGTGGATTGGTTTGAAAATGGATTCAAGCAACATGATGGTGGGGCTCGAGGGATATATGTCTAAAGCGACACCTTATCACGTGCATGCAAAATTGGGATTTCTAAGTATCATTTTAGTAAAAAGGGATGTAGACATCTAAAATCATCTACACTTGACTGCACTTGGTTTTATCCCTTTTAAGCATTAATTAAATAAGACCAATTATTTAATTAATCTCCCTCGTCTTTTAAATAAGACCAATTATTTAATTAATCTCCCTCGTCTTTCTAGCATTAATTAACTTTTATCTCTCCTTTCTCTACAGTTCGCCCTTAATTAAGTAAATTCATGTTTATTTAATTAAGTTCACCTTTTGCATTTTTATCCTAAAAATAATACATCCTATTTATTTAATTTTGTAAAAAAATCCTTTCAATTAATTAGTTTATTAAAACCAATGACTTGATTAATTAATTCACTTGGATAAGTCAAAACATGATTAATCTAATTAATCATTTATCACATCCATCTCACTTTTCCAAAAATTCTCTTGTGAAATCTTAACCATAATTTTTTCACAAGAAAATCTAAACCCTCCATTTTACATATGTGACTCACACATGTGAAACCTCTTATTTGTCAAAGTACAAATCCTCATATGGTTGTCACACGTGTGAGGGCAATGCGATGCCACAATCCCATGTGATTCTCACACATACACATTTGTGGGAGTAATCACATGTTACAATCACATATCCCCATTGTCTCACTCACACGTGTGAGAACTTTCAATCTCCACCCTCCTTTCAAATTAAGCCAATCTTGACCATTCAAATCCTTTTAGTCATTGTCAAGTCTCCAAGTGCTCCAATCATAAGGTGCTTCTTGGAGGCTTCTCCTTCCTCC
This sequence comes from Sequoiadendron giganteum, assembly GCA_007115665.2. NCBI lineage: Eukaryota > Viridiplantae > Streptophyta > Pinopsida > Cupressales > Cupressaceae > Sequoiadendron > Sequoiadendron giganteum. The sequence continues at coordinate 244,576,042 of CM021109.1, forward strand.
AAACCTCTCAAGAATCTTCAAATGTTGATCAATCATCCTCTCACTCTATAAATCCAAACATCTCTCAAGCCAAAAAGGGGGCCTCTTGAAAGTAGAGTCATGCTACTAGTTTAAAGAGCAACCCACATGTCAATCACATATCTTGATCACAACCATAAACATTCTTCTATGTGTAAAGAGAGGTGTTTGAGAGGTGCAGTGTCATAAATTCTCACCCTTAACAATTTCACACTATTTTTGGTCCCCCCTAAGTGCTTGTCCCTAATTATGCTTATTTATTTTTGGTTTAATTGTTTAGAAAATTGAATTAAATTTGGGAAATAAAATAAAATAAAATATTTAATGAATATCTAAAAATCAAATAAGGGCTGAACTAGGGTGCCCCAACACCCCTATCCCCCCTAATTAGACCCTAAACTCAAATATTATTGTCAACCTTAATATGTTCACAAATCTAAAATCAATTGTTGGTTTGACATAACAATTAATGTGAAGTATGTTGAAACTAATATCTATATAAGTTTTCCCTCTCATTTGAACATCTACACTTTATTATGAACTATGAGCAATTACTATGCACAAATTATGAAGATGCATGTGACTTCTCTACATGCTAGCTACACCAATCTATTGTGTTATGTGGACTAACCTCTTGCAGGCCTTTAAGGCAATTCATGCATTATCAACCAACTCTTTGTGACAACTTATGGTGCAACATCACTTCAATAGGAGTTTCATACCTAAGGTGACATTATCAATTATCATTTATTTGTTACAATCATTTATTGTTTACTTTGCCTCTACCAAACCTGTTGAGAAACGGTGCCTCAATTACTAGCTTGGACCTCTGTCAAGAAAGGACTTGGCAAAAAATGATTTGCTTCTGCCCTTAACCGCTTTACCATGGAGGTTTGGTTTTTCCTTGGCGGTATTGCGGTGGCGACTTGGTGGTTACCGTCACACTGCGGGTAGTGAGTTTGCTCACCGCAGTGGTTGTGGTGAGGCCACCTACGTTTTGTCTGGCGGTTACCATCACACTGTGGGCAGTGAGTTTGCTCACCGTGGTGGCCGCAGTGAGACCGCTGGCGGTCACCGCCCTATTGCAGGGTGGCTTGGTGGCCCCCATAGTAGCACGGTATGACCGCTTGCAGTTTTCCTAGTGGTTATCGTTGCACCGTGGTAAGGCTAGATGAGCTCGGTGATGGTGTGGGGCGAACAGAGATAGAGCTCAGGCGAGTTCACTACCACATCGCGGGGTGACTTTGTGAGCTCGACGGTAGCACGGGTAAAGTCGGGGAGAGCTTAGATGAGCTCACCACTATATCGTGGCAGGTGGAAGTCATCTCAAAAGTAGCACGAGGAAGTCTGGGTGAGCTCGGTTGAGCTCACCGCAATACCATGATTGGGTAGGATGAGCTCGGCGGTAGCATGGGGTGACTAGAGGATGAGCTCGGGCGAGCTCACCAGCACATTGCGATGAGCTGAAGACTAATCGACGGTAACGCGGGTAGGCCAAGGTTGGCTCGAGTGTGTTCACCACCATACCACGATGGGTGATTGAGCTTGGTGCGGTGACATGGTAGTAGGTAGAGCGAGCTCGGAGCTCGATTGACCGAGCTTGACTGAGCTGGACCAAAAGTCAATAGCGATAGGCGAATAGAAAACTGACATGTGGCTCAGTGTCAGGATGTTGATTGGCTAGAAGCCAAGACAGTTAAAGGCAGTTATTGTAGGCCGAGTTTTAGCTAGAGACAAGGACCCGATTTAGGCAAGGAATTGAATGCCTAGGTGGCCCGATGCAAGAATATCTGTCAGTGAAGATCAGATAGTGTGATTGGATGATCAAAGCATGAACCTAAATTCATGGGATTGGTTGGAAAATGCAAATGCGATGTAAGACTTGTACAGTCGATTATATTATTTTATGAAAATAAATCTTAGGTTGACGGAGGAGGATAGGTAGTAGCAAGTCATGTAATGTATTGTATGTTGAATAACATTGTAACAATAAGTATAAAACTTGAGTGCTGCTGTGAGCTGATCGAAGAGTGAAGACTGAAGAATTTTGTATGTAATATTTTCATTGTTGTAATAAAAAAATGTCTTTGCTTGGTGTGGTGGGTTTTTTACCTGAAAAGGTTTTCCCATGTAAATACTTGTGTCAATCTATGAATGCTTAGTTTGTTATCTCTTTTATGCTATATGTATTCATCTCAATAGTTTTAAGAAGCTATAGAACTCGTTCTTTTTTTTCTCCTTTGTTGTATTAGTGTTAAGGGAAGGTATTCCGCACTATTAGTCCCCTTTCATTCCCTTCAAAGTAGTATCAGAGCTTGACTAGTTGTGTTATCCTTGATTGAAAGGTCAATTTTTGTGCTAATACTATTTCAATGAGAGTCTTTCTTTGTTAAAACTTGTTTCTATTTGAGGTGGCGAGTACATCAGGTAGAGTAGAGATTGAAAAATTTAATGGCAACAACTTTGAGTTATGGAAACTCAAAATGGAAGACTTGCTGGTGGATAGAGACCTCTGGATAGTAGTGTCTGGAACTATGCCACAAAGTATGAAGCAAGAGGATTGGGACCTTGCTGATAGAAAAGAAAGAGGTCTGATAAGACCAAGTCTGGCTGATTCTGTACTCCTGAGCGTCCATGAGGAGAAGTTTGCAGCTTCATTATGGAAGAATCTTGGTGATATTTATTAGGGAAAGTCTCTGGTAAATAATATTTTTTTGAGGAAGAAGTTGTACTCCCTGAAGATGGAAGAAGGTGCATCTGTTGTAGACCATCTAAACTCATTTAACATGAGTGTTACTCAACTGACGTATGTAGGTGTAAAGACTGAGGAGGAGGATCATTGCATGCTCCTGTTGTGTTCGTTACCTAACAGTTGGGATAATCTGGTGATGGTTATTGGAAGCACGACCGCTTCATTCAAGATGGATGATGTGGTTGCTTCGCTTCTGTTTGAAGAAATGCAAAGGAAGTCTTCTGAGATGGCCAAAGAGGCTCTTGCTGTTCGAGGTAAACCAAAGGAGAAAGGCAAGAAGAAGGACAAAAATTCAAAATCTAAATCTGCAAGGAGATCAAAGTCTCTTGGTAAAAAGTCTAAGGTGAAATGCTGGAACTGTGGGCAACCTGGTCATATCCAGAAGAATTGTCTGAAGAAGAAGAATCCTTTAGATAATGACTCTTCTCAAAGTGATGTAGATGCCTTCATTGCAACAACCTTGACAACTCAGGCACCAGATGATGTCTGGCTGGTTGACTTAGGTGCGTCCTTTCACATGACATCCCATAGAGAATGGTTCTCTATTCATGAGAAGTATGATGGTGGAAAGGTGTACCTGGAAAGTGATTCAATGCTGAAGATTGTTGGCAGAGGAAGAGTTAGAATTTAGTTCCTTCACGGAAGAGTCAGAATTCAGTTCCTTGACAGAAGAGTCATAATTCAGTTCCTTGATGGAAGAGTCAAAATAATTGGTGGCATACTACACATACTAGGTCTGGCTCGTAATCTTCTTTCTGTCAGTAAGTTAAATGATGCTTGTGTAGAAGTTTCTTTCTCAAGTAAAGGATGTAAAATGGATAGAGGTGCAATGGTGTTGGCTAAGGGTGTTCGTACTGACACTCTGTACAAGTTGGATGCACGCCCTGTTCAAAGTAACAGTGCCTCTGTAATGTTAAGAAAAACTATTCCTGTAGAGGAAGATGCAGAAACTTCTCTGGCTGCAAATGCTTTGGAGGTAAAACTCCTAGCATAGAAGACTATGCTGTGGCATCATAGACTAGGTCACATAGGTGAGAAAGGTTTAAAAACCTTGAAGAATAAAAATCTTGTAGAAGGGCTTGATGATTGTAACCTTGAGTTTGATTTTTGTGAACACTGTATTTATGGAAAATAACATCGTGTTTCATTTTACTCGAGTCCTCATAAATATTCTAGTATACTGGATTATGTTCATTTTGATGTATTTGGTCCAGTTAATGTTCCTTCATTATCGAAGTCTAGATATTATGTTTCTTTTATTGATGATTTTTCGAGAAGGGCATTTGTATACTTTCTTAAAAGTAAATCAGAAGTGTTCAGTTAGTTTAAAGAATTTAAACTTTGGTAGAGAATCAGACGGGAAGGAAAATTAAATGTTTGAGGAAAAAAAATGGCGGTGAGTTTTGTTCTACAGATTTCAAAAGGTATTGCATAGATCATGGAATTAAAAGGCATAAAACAACACCTTATACTCCACAACAGAATGGAGTTGCTGAAAGGTTGACGTTGATGAAAAAGGCGAGGAGTATGCTGAGCGGTGTTGGTCTGGAGCAAAAGTTCTGGGTTGAGGCTATGGCTACACCATGTTATCTGGTAAATCATTCTCCTTGCTCTCCTCTTGTTGATAAGAAACCTTTGGAGGCATGGTCTGGTAAGAAGCCCTCTCTCAGACACGTTCATGTCTTTGGCTATGAGGCATATGCTTATGTGCCAAATGAGAAAAGATCAGAGTTGGATAACAAGGCTGTTAAATGTATTCTCATCAGCTATGGAATTGGTGTGAAGGGATACAAGCTTTGGAACCCTGTTACTGAGAAGGTTTTGTATAGCAGAAGCATGATATTTTGTGATCTGAAACCTTCAGTAAGTGATCAACAACTTGAGACAAATCAGAGAGAAAAAAAGAATGATGCAGTTGAGATTGCACAAACTCTAGAAAAGGAAGAGCTGCATGGTGTACCTGAGATTGAGGAGAGTTTAAGCAACTCTGAGAGTTCTGAAGATGAAGAACCACAACCTCAGGTAGCAAGAAGATCTACACGAGAAAAATGACAACCTGAAAGGTATGGTTTCTCACTGTTAGATTCGAACTATGCCTATGCCTTAATTACTAGCACTGATGAGCCTAGGACTGTAAAAGAAGCAATCAACACGTCTGATTCAAATTCTTGGCTGGAAGCCATGAATGAAGAAATGGATTCATTGAAGAAGTATGAAACTTGGGATTTGGTACCATTTCCTAGAGGGCGAAATCCTATTGGCTGCAAGTGGGTATTCAAAAAGAAGACTAGTTTTGATGAAAGTGTTGATAAGTATAAGGAAAGATTGGTTGCAAAGGGATTCTCCTAGATTGAGGGAATTGACTATGGAGAGATTTTTTCCCATGTAGCAAAGATGACATCTATCAAATTTCTGTTATCATTGGCAGTAACATATGATTTAGAAATTTAGCAGATGGATGTGAAGACAACATTTCTCCATGGTGAGCTGGAAGAAGAAATTTATATGTCCCTGCCTAAGCATTTTGTTGAAAAAGGTAAACAAAAATTGGTCTATAAGTTAAAAAAATCTCTGTATGGTTTGAAGCAGTCTCCTAGAATGTGGTACCAAAAATTTGACACGTTTGTGTTATCTATGGGATTTGTGAGATCAAAATATGATCATTGTGTTTATTATAAATCTAAAAATGATTGTGTGCTTGTTATTACCCTGTACGTGGATGATATGATATTCATAGGAAATAACAATACTATGATTTCTGATCTTAAATCTTAGTTGTCTGCAAAATTCAAAATGAAAGATCTTGGTGCAGCAAGGTATATTCTAGGAATGGAGATAACCAGGGACAAAACAAGCAGAAAGATTTGGGTAAGTCAGAGTAAGTATGTCAATACTGTTCTGGAGAGATTTGGTATGAATGACTGCAAGCAATTAGTTGTTCCAGTTATGCAGGGAACAAAACTATCTGTTGAAGATTGTCCAAAGTCTGCTACTGAGATGAAGGACATGATCAGGGTGCCTTATGTAAGTGTTGTTGGCAGTTTAATGTATGTGATGGTCTGTACAAGACCAGACATTGCCGAAGTAGTGGGAGTTCTTAGCCGGTTTATGGAAAATCTGGGAAGATCACATTGGAATGTTGTAAAGAGAGTGTTCAGATGTTTGAAGGGCACTTCAGACTATGCTCTGTGTTACCATGGCAGTTTGGTTGCATCACAGAGAACACTCAACATTCAGGGATATGTTGATTCATTGGGCAGGGGACATTGACAGCAAGAGATCCACTAGTGGATACACATTCATGTTAAATGGTGGAGCAGTTAGTTGGATGAGAAAGCGACAAGCTATAGTTACTCTATCCACTACAGAGGCATAGCACATGGCAGAAAATCATGCCTGCAAGGAAGCAGTTTGGCTGAGTAGATTATGTTCGGATATTGGTTTTAATGCAGGGTAGATTACAGTATTCTGTGACAGTTAGAGTGCCATTTATTTGGCAAAGAACCTAACTTACCATGCCAAGACAAAGCACTTTGATGTGCAGTATCACTTCATGAGGGACATGGTTGAAGATGGAAAGGTCTGTCTTAAACAGGTTGACACTTTGAAGAATGTTGCAGATGCATTAACGAAGCCGGTGAGCACATACAAGTTCAGATGGTGCGCAAAATCTATGGGCCTTGGGGGCCTATGACCGTCAGTAATTTTTTGAAGTCAAGATGAAGCTGGGAATCTTTGTCAAGTGGGTGCATGTTGAGAAATAATGCCTCAATTACTAGCTTGGACCTCTGTTAGGAAATGACTTGGTGAAAAATGACTTGCTTCTGCCCTTAACCGCTTTATTGTGGCAATAGTTTTGCCTTGGCAGTATTGCGGTGGCAACCTAGCAGTTACCGTCACACCGTGGGCGGTGAGTCTGCTCACCGCGATGGCTGCGGTGAGGCCACCTGCGTTCTATCTGGCGGTTACTGTCACATCATGGGTGGTGAGTTTTCTCACCGCTGGCAGTTTGCCAGGCGATCATCGACCTACTATGGGGTGGCTTAGTGGCGCCCACGGTAGCATTGTATGACCGCGTGTAGTCTGCCTAACAGTTACCGCTGCACTGCGGTAAGGCTGGATGGGCTCGGTGGTGGCGTGGGGCGGACAGAGATAGCTTGGGCGAGTTCACTGCCACACTGTGGGGTGACTTTGTGAGCTCGACGGTAGTGTGGGTAAAGTCGGGGAGAGCTCGGATGAGTTCACCGCTATACCATGGTAGGTGGAAGTCAGCTCAGCGGTAGCCCAGGGAAGTCTGGGTGAGTTCGGGTGAGCTCACCACAATACTGCGATCGGGTAGGATGAGCTTGGTGGTAGCATGGGCAACTAGAGGATGAGCTCGGGCGAGCTCACTGCCACACTGCGATGAGCTGAAGACTGATCAGAGGTAATGTAGGGAGGTCAAGGTCGGCTTGAGTGTGCTCACCGCCATGCCATGGTGGGTGACTGAGCTCGGTACGGTGACATGGTAGTAGGCAGAGTGAGCTCGAAGCTTGCTTGACCGAGCTGCACCAAAAGTCAATAGCGACAGGCGAATAGAAAATTGACACGTGGCTCAGTGTCAGGATGTTGATTGGCTAGAAGCCAAGATAGTTAAAGGCAGTTATTGCAGGCTAAGTTTCAGCTAGAGACAAGACCCAATTTAGGCAAGGAATTGAATGCTTGGGTGACCCGATGCAAGAAGATATATTAGTGAAGATCAGATAGCATGATTGGATGTTCAGAGCATGAACTTGAAGTCATGGGATTGGTTGGAAAATGTAAATGCGATGTAAGATTTGTACAGTCGATTATATTATTTTATGAAAATCAATCTTAGGTTGACGGAGGAGGATAGGTAGTAGCAAGTCATGTAATATATTGTATGTTGAATAACATTGTAACATTAAGTAAAAAACTTGAGTGCTGCTATGAGCTGATCAGAGAGTGAAGACTGAAGAATTTTGTATGTAATATTTTCATTTCTATAATACAAAATTGTCTTTGCTTGGTGTGGTGGGTTTTTTACCTGAAAGGGTTTTCCCACATAAATACTTGTGTCAATCTGTGAATGCTTAGTTTGTTATCTTTTCTATGTTATATGTATTCATCTCAGTAGTTTTAATAAGCTATATAACTCATTCTTTTTTTTCTCCTTTGTTGTATTAGTGTTAAGGGAAGGTATTCCGCACTGTTAGTCCCCTTTCATTCCATTCAAAGAATCTTTGTGACAACTTATGGTGCAACATCACTTCAATGGGAGTTTCATACCTAAGGTAACATTATCGATTATCATTTATTTGTTACAATCATTTATTGTTTACTTTTCCTCTACCCAACCTAGGGAACACCATTTATACCATCATCAATTTCTATTTGTGGAGGTGGAAACAAAAAAAATAGGGTTTGAATAAGGAAAAATCCTATACAACACAAACTTTCCCCTCTCTCCATGTGTGCAGGTTAGATCCAAAACCTTTGTCAACAACTGGTTGCAGAAGAGTAGAGAGTAGACTATGATCTAAGGATTTGGCATCTGAACAATCTAAAACATCCAGACTAGAGAGCCCTAGTGCCCCTACCCCTACATTTTAGGCTCAAAATTCTATCACAAGTTCCTCTCTGTCTGCACATCTCATATCTGTATCTATTTCTATAATTTTCATTTTCATCTATGTGATTAATTGCATTTTATATATAAGGTGTTTATGTTAATTAAGTTAATCAAATCACACATCAAATATGGGCCCTCTTTGGAACAAAAGAACCAAAATGAAAAAGCTAGATCTAAACCAATCCACTTGTTGGATCTTAGATCACTTTTCCACTTATCATTTTGGTAAACTTGACATATCCTACAATTGCAAATTTTCTAATTTTCATAGCATAAATTCTATAATTTGATCAAGCATTAGGTAATTTGAATATCTTGTTGTTCATTTAAATTTATTTCATTTTAAAAATCAAGCATGCACTCTTTATTCATTAAAAACACTAAACACTTTGGTAAAATGAATTTAGATCACATTTGTAAAATATTTTGATCCAATTGCATAGTTTCAAATTTGATTTTTCCTTGTCTCAGGCATTAGGTCTGAATTATTTCATTTTCATTGATTTTTTTTGTATGTTTATTTTAAGGAAGTAAAGAATTTATGCACTTTGTTCCTTGCAAAATAATAAACCTAAAACACATTATTCTATCATTTCATTGGCATATCCTTAAGTACCAACACTTTCTCCTACCTTCTACCTCTTGGGGGCACTCATGTGTGAAGATGATTTGACCTATAATCTCCTTTGAATGCTTAAAATTGATAATTCATGCCTTCATGTTCCTCTTATCATCAAATTATGATACATTGATTTCCTAAACTCTACCAAACTTCAAAATTAAATTTTCATAGAAAAGAACCTACAAAAATTGATTTACCTAGGAAAGTTCTGAAACCTTAAACATATGCAATCCTAGACTAGGGTGCCCATCACCCCTATCCTATCAATTTGACCTCATTTTTCTATGGAAGGTTCTACTTTGAAGTCTCTACTCAAATTTGATTCCTATTCCCAACAATTTGTTCTAAAACTTCCAAGTTTTGATGTACATTTCCAATTTGACCCTCTTTCACCTAATTCATTGCTTCATCATAAATATTCTTGTTCCTCACAACAAAAGTGATCAAAATCCCACCCAACCTTCTTGTCTATCCCGTGGGGATGATGACCATACCTAAGCTCTATATCATTAACATATTATCTTCTTAAGTGTTTCCTTTCACCACTTTACCCTCTCCCAAGATGTTTCCTAAACCAAAACTTATTATCTATCCTCCATCTTATGTCCCTCAATCACAAGTTAAACCCCTTCTTACTAGCCAAAATATCCCAAACCTTGCAAAACCACTTAATGTGTTGCAACAAAATCATTATCATGCAATTTATCACACATACAATACTAAACCCATTCTCACCATTTGATGTGTTCCTGAAAGGAATTAGAGGAATTTACACAAACATTTTGCTTGAAATTACAATTCTCACAATTGTTCATTACATATTTATAAGAGTGTTGTATCCTAAATTATAGGAGAACTAGTATAACCTCCTATAACCTCTCCTTTTGTAGACATGCAAAAATGGCTTAACACATATCACACATCCTAAATTGAATTTTTCCATTATCCACATCACTTTCATTATCACTATTGCATTTCATTTCATTAACATCATTTGCATCCGTAGACACTAATAAATGACCACTTTCGTTTGGTCAATTTACCTCTAATTCAACCAATTTCATATCCTCTATATTAATTGAGTAATACCCCATTATTTAATTAATATTCATTATCCATTATCCCTTTATCTTAATCTATTTCTTCTCATCTTTAAATCCTAGCCTAAAGCAAATAACTACCTTTAATTATTTACTCCCATCACTTATCACTTTCCTCCAAAAAAATAATAAATAATCTATTTACATCCTCCATAACTTTCCTTTAATTCTAATTAATTTTCATAATCTTGGATTAAGGATGTGCACATTCCTAATCCTTGATTAGGGAGGTGCCAAATCCTCCATAAAATGCAAGTTGTCTCTAATCTCCCTCCATTAGCCTAATTCCCCCATTAATCCCTCACTTGCACATCTTAATCCTTGATTAATTAGCCTAGTCTAACCCATGGTCAACCCCCTAATAAATGCTAGCCTAGATACCCCAATGAAATTTTTAATTCCATTTTATTCACCCACACCTTTTGAGGAATTTTTAATTCCACACCCCTTTCCCCAAGGAATATTAAATTCCTTTTTAATCTCCCCACATCCCCAAATGGAAATTTATTTATCCAATGTCTCTAAATGAATTTTTAATTCCTCCCCACATCTCCCAAGGAATTTTAAATTCCTTTTATCTTTCCCTAAGGAATATTAAATTCCTTTTATCCTTCCCATACATTAAAAAAGGAATTTTTAATTCCTTTGGTCAACCCTTGATCTTCTTCCCCCTTTCAATATCCACCATCCATTCCCATCTCCCTTGGCTAAATGACTAACACAATCATTTTGGCATACTACCACATTCTCCCACATTCTAGCGCATTCAACTACACTCATTCATCCTATTTTTTCCCACATAGAACTTGCAGTTCTCTAAGAAGTAGCCAACCCTTATTATGGATGACTGTAGAAGTCTAGTGGCCAACTGATAAGATTCAGTCAAAGACTGACATCTCCTACACTTCTAGCTCTACAGGACCAAGGTGGGTAAACCTAAACAATGCTCAAAACTTAATTCACTCATACAGTGACATTGTTTTACAAAACATAATTTTACCAATGAAACAACACTAAGGGAAGCATTGACAACTTTAAATTTGGCTAAATTCTCAGCAGCTCAACCCTCTCTCAGCCATTGGAAAGCAGGACACACAATAACACAGTAAGATTAGAATGATTTTGCAATTAATTTTGTTTCTGAGATGCACAAACTGAAAAATAGATCAGTGCTAGTTCTGGGCCATGGAGTCAAACACATAAAATGAATCTCCAACAAACAGTATTCAACCAGTGGATTCAACTTGATAATGCTTTGCATTAACGATTAGTGCCTTGCACCAGCAATCCTTCTCTTGATATCAATTAGATTCTTCTTATTAAATCCCATCTGCACACGTGAAATCACAATCACCTGCTAGCATTTTAACCATTTCTTTGAAATAGAACAATGAACAGACAAAACAATCTCATGAAACTTGAGATGATAAATTCAAAGACACTTTGTATTATTGAATTTACATGACTGAAAGTGTACAAATGTGGAGACAATTTGATGACATTCATGAATGTGAAAGCACTTCATGATATTAATTGCATAAACTGGTTGTATTTACTCTTGAATTCATAAAATTACAGCTTACAGACTCAAACAATGACTTAGAAAATAAAAATCTCCATCTCCCTAGCCCAATACAAAAATTCAAAACCCTGTACAATGAGAAAAGAAGAGAAGAAATAGGAGAATGGAAGCAGCCCTAAAATTAATCCGAAATCACCACCTGGAAACATCTCCACCATTGAACATCGATTTGCAAAATATCTTCTCCATTTTCCTGTAACAAATTTCAATCTGTTTTCAAAACAACATGTGCTCAATTTGTTCTTCAACAAAAAAATGTCCAAGTGTCCATTCTCACTCATTACTTGCAGCTGAAAGAAAACTCCATTCCTGTGAAAACTCATGTTTTAGCCTTTTATTTCTGTTTTACTTTCTTTGCTCTTCATTTGCTGCATTTTATTTGCATATTCATATTATGTTTTAAATGTTTTATCTTAAAACATTCTCCCATTTTCATGTGCCTTTTATAATTTGCATTTTACTAGGCAACACTTTACCCATTTGTATTTTAATGAATATACTCCCACGCACCTTAAATATTTTAAATGTTCATTTAAAATATTCATTTGCAACAAATCTCCCATGGCAAAATATTTTACCCATATCTTTCTTTACCTCCATTCCATTATTCACTTCAAAATAAAATTTACCCTCGTGCATTATTAAAATATTTCACTTTTGAAATACTTCACATTTACTTCCTCAGGCAAATTATTTTACCTCCCCGGGAAAATTATTTTAATCCCCAAATGCCTGATCATTTTAAATAAAAGTGGGCCCACCTCAATTTTTAAAAACTATGCAACCTTTCTAATCTTTTGAAATTTTAAATGGGCTCCTCCCATGCAATCTCGCACACCTCGCGAGAATTTTGGCAAAGTCACAAAAATTCTGCGAGGTCCGTGAGCAAGGGAGAGACTGCCCTAATCCTCCATTTCCTATTTTCCCATACTCCTCTGTTTTGTTCGAGCATTCTTGTGCTTGCAATGGCGGTCAATCCATTCTCTCCTGCTCCTTCCACTTGCATGTCACACCCAAATTTTCTACTGGTTGCACCCTTGTGCTATTCACATCGGCCTCCATACCTTTATTGCAGGCACGAGCCCTCTTTCTATTTTCTTGAAGTTTCTTTGCTTGCAACCTGGGGCAGGTCTTATCTCTTCCTGCAGGCCACACCCCATAACATGGTGTTCTCCTCGATAGAGGGCCTCCTCCTCACATACGCGGGTCTCCTTTTTTTTGGGCTGAGCCCCATTCCACTCATTAGCCATGTGGACCCCTTCTAACCAGTGTGGGCTTTGTTTGTCATGCACAGGCCTCCATTCATTCTGCGCAGGCACTCTATTCTTTGATGCGCCCACCCTTCACCTCCTGCAAGTCGCGCACTTTACCATCTGGTGCTCCCTTCTACTTGCCAATTGCATTTGCAATTAATGAATATGCACATCTTGTCCCAGGTAGCGCACCCCCATCAGCTACTAGTTGTAGACATGGTGTGGGCCTCCTGCTGTTTTGATCGATCCTCTGTAAATCCCCTACTCTTCATGGTTCACGCCAACACCAACATGGAGTTAAGGGAAAAAACAAATCACATGCCATATATGTTGCCTTGACTCCTCAAATTTCTTCAATCATCACTCAAACTGTCAATAGCTGAAGAGCATGCTTGATCTTCATATTTTTCCAATGTATGGGGATTTCTTTCATGAAGCACAAAACATTGTTCTCCTCATTTCATTCCTTGGATTCAAGCAAGATTACACCTTATTATTTGAAAACACAGTCGACACTGTCCTTGAAACAAATGACTTAAAGTAGTACCCTCAATGCCACTGCCCCTTTCATGTGCTTAGCTTCTAAAGAAATATGTTTATTTGGCCCTATCCATTAGAGCTCTATTGTACCTCCATCAGGTGAGCAACATTCATGAAGTAATTGCCATACTGCAACAATTCCAATTTCACAATTGTGCAAAACATGTCGGGCCCCATGTGGGTTTGACTATTTTTTTTTTTGTTTTCGAACAAGATTCACTCTCAAATGACTTGGCACTGTGCTTTGAATGCATGTGAAGTGAAAAAATGAACTGGGTTGCCATTAAAATATGTTTTCTATCCCTTTTGGAAAAAGTGTAAAACAGGCCAAAATGCCTCAGGAATCAATCTTGGAAACCATTCAAACGACCTTGTGAAAACATAAAAGTTTGCAAGCATATAGTCATTTGACCCAAAAGTATAGTGCAAAAGACGTATCAAAGAAATGTATCACGAGGTGGAAAATATTAATCGGCAAAGTTGCCTAGTCAAGCTTTTTCTGAAACAACAACTGTTCTGAACCAACACAAACTGACTCAACTGCTAATTTGCAATAATAACAAATCAACCCCTGATGAGCTGCTATCAGACATAGTAAATCATTAAGGTACCCTGAGCATGTAAGAAAAAGGAATTCGCTTGAAACATCGTTGATCAAAAGTAATTGACGATCAAAGTTGGCCTCTCAGAAAGGCTATCAAGAATGCAGCTGCAAAACGAAACAAACTGCATTTGGTTTTGATTTGCTGAAAATAGCAAATCAGATCATGGGGTTCTGCAAACTGACATATGAGATCATCTAGGTATGGAGAATATGGAACATCATTCTTTCTGACATGACAATGAATTGGTTGCGAAAACCAAGATCAATCAGGAAGCTGTTTCACAAAACAAAGTCTTCAAATAGCAGAACAGTGTCAAAACCCTCCAGCTTCACTTTTCGAAATGTGGTCAGAACTTATCGTGGGAAGCTAAGATTTGACATGCCTGCTCACATAGGTCAACTGAGTATGTTTGCAAATGGGTTTTGCACGACAATCAACAGGCTTCAAAATACAAGCCTCCAAAGTGGGTAACTCGAGACTAATTCTTCAGGTGCACTTTTGAAAGTGTAGAAGCAAAATTTTGAAATAGGCATCTCAAATTTGCAAAATTTGAGAGTGCCAACAATGGCTTCGATTGGGGATGTATTCCCCCTATGGGCATAGCAAGATTCTATATCTTTGGAGAGTAGACCAAAAGCTGAGTCCATCAGGTCCTCAAACTGTTCCTTCATCTAACCTTGTTTTTCAACTTCATCTGATGACCCCAGGTCACCAAATGAAAAAATGGGGATCAACATCTACCTTTTTCAAACACAATTCTATAGAAAGAATTGATATCCATCAACTTATGCTTGCCTTTATCAAACCACAACAACACTGGTGATTGCATCCTTACAAACAACAATACAAAACTGCCCTTGTGGAAATGTGAACTTGCTCTCTGTTCAACTCTGCCATCAAGTGTCAACCAAATCAGATATGTCACATCACTGTCACTTTCTTCATTCTCTGATTTAGTATTAAGTGGCAGTATTTGAAAATGGGGATCAAGACCATTTGAAAGCATAACTTGATCACAACCATCCGCCTGATAAAACATGTTGGTATCTCCTAACAGATAATCATTCACGACATCATCAACATGTTCACAATCAGTATGCATCTAAAAGTCAGACATACTTTCAAAATGTTGATTATCATGTGGCAACAACTAATTATATTCATCACTTAAATCATTCTCAAGCTGAAAACAACTTGCTTCAGTGTTATTCACATTGCCAAATTATGTGAAAACCTCTTCCAGCTGACAAAAATAGCACTCACATTCTGCCTTGTGGCTAGAACTGTTAAACTCAAATTGATTACTAGTTTGCATATCAGAATTAAAACTATCACAAGAACTTACCAAAAGATCTTGCTCATCATGCAAACTGTCTCTAAGTGTATGCAAACAAATACACTCATGTATTAGCACACTTTGTAACTTTTCTTCATCATATTGGTATTGAGAGTCATCAAAGATTTCTGACTAATCATCATTTGTAATCATATAGTCATCCTCTAAACATAGGGTATCAACCTCTTCAATATCACAAGTTTGCTCAACAACGAGCAATTTTGGTTTAGAAGCATAATCTGATTTCCGATCAAAATCAACATCTTCATTCTCACTCAAAGACTCATGACTAGGCTCATTCAAGTCATCAAACAAAGACTTATCCAAATATGCATTACAATCCTCAAGATTTGACTCATTGGATATGTAAACCTCATGGTTATTTACTGCTTCAAACTCATCAAAAGAGTTTTTTGAACTTGCATCAGTGTCGATATCTTCATACTCATCATACAGTGCATCATCACAATTAATTTGCTGTTTGTCTTCATCCATATCATCGTCATCATGATCAAATAGTTCATCATTGGAAAGAGAATTAGATTGACTTGCATCATACCTTGCATCTTGAAGGTCATCACCACTATCAAAGTTAATAGGGGCTGCACACAATAACTGAGAGTTGTCCTCATGTGCACATTTCTGATATCCTATGGTCAACAGATCTGAAATTTGTTCACAAGTCAATAGATCACTATTTTGATCTATTGTTTCAACCACTTCCTCTTCTTTACCTTCACTTGAATTGGATGCAATATCAAATTGCAAATTAGGGCATATCAAAGGATTCTGATCTTCAAACTCTGAGAATTCAATGGGCTGATCATAAATTGGATTTCCCCAATCATAGGAGGCAGAATTGTTGACAACATTATCACAAGAAAAGTTATAACCACTCCTAGTGAATAAACTGTCCACTTCTCCCTTCTTAATTTTTTTTGGGCTGTCATAATAGCAATCCACATCACTTTGCATTTCAACATCAGATTGGGTATCATCACTGAACTTGTCACTTGCATCCTCTTGAGGATAATCATAAACATCTTCTTTATCAAGCTGAAAACCATAAATGGTTGCCTGATTGCAGCTGCTTGTGGCTTGTCTTTGATACTGAAATTTATCACTTACCTTGTCACTTGCAATTGACACACTGATGTTCTCAAGAGAATTTCCTAAATCAGCAAACCCACTTGTCTCATTATGCAGACTTACATCAAAGCTACACTCAACATATGTAAGCTTGACTTGATCAATTTTATCATCATATTTCTGATCACATATCTCTTCTTCAAAGAGTAAATCCAACTCATATTCTTCTTCAGGTTCCTGGCTCGGACGACTCAACTGCTGATTTGCAGTTGGGTATATTTCTTCTATAATTTGTTCATCAAAAACTTCCTCATCATCTAATGATACATTCTTCTCATCTTCTACCTTCTCAAGTATACACTTGTCTGGAAACATCTGATCATTTTCATTCACACAACTACTGATTCCATCAACATGTTTTCCCATAACTTAAGACAACAAACTTTGAACATACTCATTCCTTTGTTTCTCCAAGCTATCCAAAACTGTGTATGCCATTTGCATGCTCAGTATTTCAAAATATTTTAACAATATACTAGATCCTTCTTCATAAGCTTCAAAATACATATGGATACAGTCAGAAGTACTAGGTCTGAATTTTTCTGGGATTAGTGAAAGAGCAACAACAAATCTATGACTCAAATCAACACTTGACTCTTCATTTTGTTTCTTGATCTACTTTAACCTCACGACAAGGTCTGAGGGATCTCTTGCAAATTCTTCTCTATAAGCAACCACTAATTTATCCCAGCAAGGAAATGACTTCTCAGGAAAACTTAGATACCAATCCGAAGCTCGTGCTTCAAGAGATTTGACAAAAAATCTCATCCGCATATCCTGATCTCTGAATGAATGTTTATCCATGAAACTGGAAAAAATTTGAACATGTGCATCTCCTTCACATACGGTATACCCATCAAATCTAGGCATCTCCTTATAAACTTGAGCTGACATACTTTCAGTTTCATAATCAACCCATGACAAATCTAACTGAGCATACAATGGGTCAAAGGAATTGACAACGGGTGCAATGACTTCACAAGTAGACACAGTTTGATGGTCTCTTGACTGGGCTTGTTGAAACATTTGGTGTCTTTCATCCATTTCTGTAAGTCCCTTTTCAAACACATCATTCCATTCTGGCCTAAACCTAGGCTTATTAACTCTTGGGTTCTTACACTTTGGGGTATTAGATGCTTGAAGATTATTATACTCTTGACACTTCTTAACAAGCTGAATCAAAGTATTCACTGGTATAGCTACTTTACGTTGGTGATCCATGGATATTACAAATTAAGGCTCACTAATTGTGAATAATTACAAGCCTGACCACATGATGGACAACAGGGATAATTACTAACACAATGACAACCCGGGCTTGAAGATTATGACAATACAAATGGATGGAAACCATTAAGACACACAAATGCATCCTAACCATTCAAACTAGCAGATATTTGAGCACTAAACATAATATTTCAATGGAACAACAATTACATTCAACAGATCCAACAAATAAAAGTGTGCAAACTTAATTTACTGTTCTTTCCCTTTGTCAGTGCTAACTCACTTAATAGGGAAACAAAGTTTCTTCTAAGAAGTTCAAATATGGTTTTCATACACAAGTTCTTGAAAACCAAGGGTGAAGAATACCTGAAATTTTTTAAACTGCTGCAAATTGTCTTCCTGACTGGTAATATTTGTAGATCTAGAACTTTCTTCAAATTTTTAACAGGTTCTATCAATAGAGTCGCCACCTCTTTTCATAGAGGACTGAACTTCAAGCAGCATGAAGTTCTTTTACATATAAATTTTTCTCTGAGTTCCTTTCCACCAATAGAGCACCACAGATTATAAAATTGTTCAGGTTCACTGCAACACATTCTTCTCCAAGGTTGAAATCCTTCAATACTTGAACAAAATTTAGAATGGCAAACAATAATTTGAGTCTATAACCATCTGCAACTGGAGATTTAGAATCTTCCCTAGCAGAGTCACCATTCTGTTGGTGACTCAGATGGGAAAACAATTCAACAATGTGCAACCTTTGGTTACATAAATAATTCAACACTTTAATGACTACAAAAAAACCGTTTGCAACCAAAACTTCCGAGTTCATCCCCAGGGGAGTCGCCATTCTGTTGGTGTTTTTTGCCACATAGAACTTGCAGTTCTCTAAGAAGTAGCCAACCCCTATTATGGATGACTGCAGAAGTCTACTGGCCAACTGACAAGATTCAGTCAAAGATTGACATCTCCTACACTTCTGGCTTTGTAGGACCTAGGTGGGTAAACCTAAACAATGCTCAAAACTTAATTCACTCATATAGTGACATTGTTTTACAAAGCAGATAATTCCCAATGAAACAACATTAAGGGAAGCATTGACAACTTTAAATTTGGCTAAATTCTCAGCAGCTCAACCCTCTCTCAGCCATTGGAAAGCAAGACACACAATAACACAATAAGATTAGAATGATTTTGCAATTAATTTTGTTTCTAAGATGCACAAACTGAAAAATAGATCAGTGCCAGTTCTGGGCCATGGAGTCAAACAGTCTTCAACCAGTGGATTCAACTTGCTAATGCTTTGCATTAACTATTAGTGCTTTGCACGAACAATCCTTCTCTTGATATCAATCAGATTCTTCTTATTAAATCCCATCTGCACACTTGAAATCACAATCACCTACTCAAAGCATTTTAACCATTTCTTTGAAACATAACAATGAACAGACAAAACAATCTCATGAAACTTGAGATGATAAATTCAAAGAAACTTTGTAGTATTGAATTTACATGACTGAAAGTGTACAAATGTGGAGATAATCTGATGACATTCATGAATGTGAAAGCACTTCATGATATTAATTGCATAATCTGGCTATATTTACTCTTGAATTCATAAAATTACAGCTTACAGACTCAAACAATGACTTAAAAAATATAAATCTCTAGCTCCCCAGCCCAATACAAAAATTCAGAACCCTATACAATGAGAAAAAAAGAGAAGAAATAGGAGAATGGAAGCAACCCTAAAATTGATCCGAAATCGCCACCTGGAAACATCTCCATTGTTGAACAGTGATCTGCAAAATATCTTCTCCATTTTCCTGTAACAAACTTCAATCTGTTTTCAAAACAACATGTGCTCAATTTGTTCTTCAACAAAAAAATTTCTAAGTGTCAATTCTCACTCATTACTTGCAGCTAAAAGAAAACTCCATTCCCGTGACAACTCATGTTTCAACCTTTTATTTCTGTTTTACTTTCTTTTCTCTTCATTTGTTGCATTTTATTTGCATATTCATATTATGTTTTAAATGTTTTATCTTAAAACATTCTCCCATTTTCATGTGCCTTTTATAATTTGCATTTTACTAGGCAACACTTTACCCATTTAGATTTTAATGAATATACTCCCACGCACCTTAAATATTTTAAATGTTCATTTAAAATATTCATTTTCAGAAAATCTCCTGGGGCAAAATATTTTACCCATATCTTTCTTTACCTCCATTCTATTATTCACTTCAAAATAAAATTTACCCTCGTGCATTATTAAAATATTTTACTTTTGAAATACTTCACATTTAATTCCTCAAGCAAATTATTTTACCTCCCTGGGAAAATTATTTTAATCCCCAAATGCCTGATCATTTTAAATAAAAGTAGGCCCATCTCAATTTTTAAAAACTATGCAACCTTTATAATCTTTTGAAATTTTAAACGGGCTCCTCCCGTGCAATCTCGCACACCTCGCGAGAATTTTGGCAAAGTCACCAAAATTCTGTGAGGTCTGCGAGCAAGGGAGAGACTGCCCTAATCCTCTATTTCCTATTTGCCCATACTCCTCTGTTTTTCTTGAGCATTCTTGTGCTTGCAATGGCGGTCAATCCATTCTCTCCCACTCCTTCCACTTGCAGGTCACACCCAAATTTTCTGCTGGTTGCACCCTTGTGCTATTCACATAGGCCTCTGTACCTTTATTGTAGGTACAAGCCCTCTTTCTATTTGTTTGAAGTTTCTTTGCCTACAACCTGGCGCGGGTCTTATGTCTTCCTGCAGGCCGCACCCCATAACATGGTTTTCTCCCCGGTAGAGGGCCTCCTCCTCACATACACGGGTCTCCTATTTTTTGGGCCGAGCCCCATTCCACTCATTGGCCGCGTGGACCCCTTCTAACCAACGCGGGCTTCCTTTGGCTAGTGCGGGCCTCCATTCATTCTGCATAGGCACTCTATTCTTTGATGCCCCCACCCTTCACCTCCTGTAAGTCGCGCACTTTACCATCTGGTGCTCCCTTCTACTTGCCAATTGCATTTGCAATTAATGAATATGCACATCTTGTCCCAGGTAGCGCACCCCCATCAGCTACTGGTTGCAGACATGGTGTGGGCCTCCTGCTGTTTTGATCGATCCTCTGTAAATCCCCTACTCTTCATGGTTCGCGCCAATACCAACATGGAGTTTAGGGAAAAAACAAATCACATGCCATATATGTTGCTTCGACTCCTTTTCAAATTTCTTCAAACATCACTCAAACTGTCAATAGCTAAAGAGCATGCTTGATCTTCATATTTTTCCAATGTATGGGGATTTCTTTCATGAAGCACAAAACATTATTCTCCTCATTTCATTCCTTGGATTCAAATGACTTAAAGTAGTACCCTCAATGCCACTGGCCCTTTCATGTGCGTAGCTTCTAAAGAAATATGTTTATTTGTCCCTATCCATTAGAGCTCTATTGTACCTCCATCAGGTGAGCAACATTCATGAAGTAATTGACATACTGCAACAATTCCAATTTCACAATTGTGCAAAACATGTCGGGCCCCATGTGGGTCCGACTATTTTTTTTTTTTGTTTTCAAACAAGATTCACTCTCAAATGACTTGGCACTGTGTTTTGAATGCACCTGAAGTGAAAAAATGATATGGGTCACCATTAAAATATGTTTTATGTCCCTTTTGGAAAAGTGTAAAACAAGCCAAAATGCATCAGGAATCAATCTGGGAAACCATTCAAATGATCTTGTGAAACCATAAAAACTTTCAAGCATATAGTCATCTGACCCAAAATTATAGTGCAAAAGATGGATCGAAGAAATGTATCACAGGGTGGAAAATATTAATCGACAAAGTTGCCCAGTCAAGCTTTTCTGAAACAAGAACTGTTCTGAACCAACACAAACTGACTCAACTGCTAATTTGCAATAATAGCAAATCAACCCCTGACGAGCTTCCATCAGACATAGTAAATCATTAAGGTACCGTGAGCACGTAAGAAAAAGGAATTCATTTGAAACGTCATTGATCAAAAGTAATTGACGATCAAAGTTGGCCTCTCAGAAAGGCTGTCAGGAATGCAGCTGCAAAATGAAACAAACTGCATTCGGTTTCGATCTGCTAAAAATAGCGAATCAGATCATGGGGTTCTGCAAACTGACATCTGAGATAATCTAGGTATGAAGAATATGGAACAACATTCGTTCTGACATGACAATGAATTGGTTGCGAAAACCAAGCTCAAACAGGAAGCTGTTTCACAAAACAAACAGTTTGCAAACAACAGAATAGTGTCAAAACCCTCCAGCTTCACTTTTCAAAACACTATCAGAACTTATTGTGGGAAGCTAAGATTTGACATGCCTTCTCACATAGGTCAACTGAGTATGTCTGCAAATGGGTTTTGCACGACAATCAATAGGCTTCAAAATACAAGCCTCCAAAGTGGGTAACTTGGGACTGATTCTTCAGGTGCACTTCTGAAAGTGCAGAAGCAAAATTTTGAAATAGGCATCTCAAATTTGCAAAATTTGAGAGTGCCAACACATTCCAATCTCTTAAGCCATTCTTGCAATCGTTATCATCTATCCTCACTTTGCATCCACCATCTTTGCATCCAAATCAAGCAAAAGCAAGCCGCTATGCTACTGAAATCGATATAGAGCACACATAGCAAGCCATCAAAAGGGGCAAACAAACTCATCAAGCTCAAACAAGGTAATATTTTGGTATTTTATTTGTAAGTTTGAGTTTGAACTTTGAGCCCTAATTCAGGTGTTTTGTTTTATTTTTATCCTTTTTCTTGAGTTTATTTCTTGCATTTTAGATAGGAATTTCACTTGCACAGATTTTTGGCATGCTTGGTGGGACCCATGTCACGGGTCCATTTTACATTTTCTGTTGTTTCATTTTTGCAGTATTAGGAATTTTTGGAATATTAAGGTGATTCCGCTTGACAGGCGATATCGCATCCTAGAAAGGATAATGTACTCTCTACAGAGGTGATTGTGCACTTGGCCTCCGTCGTAGATCGAAATGAGTGGGTGTGTGTTATGTTCTCAACACAGGCGATTCTATGAGATTGATGGGCAATACCACTCTAGACTACATGGGCAATTTCTCTACATAGGTGATTCTACTACACGTGTGATTTTGCTACACGGGCGATCTTGCTACATAGGCAATCTTGGTACATGGGTGATCCTGCTACACAGATGATCATGCTACAAGGGTGATTCTACTATAGGGGTGATTCTGCAAGCACCTGACCTGACTTGTACCAATAGGCGAAGACACAACCTTTAGAGTCAAATTTGCTAGCAGCCTATAGGGGTGAATCCTTGATTTATAGGGGAAAATCTATGATCTACAAGGGTGAATCTATGTGGTCTACAAAAGGTATAAAAAACATCATTTTTTGATAATTTTTTTATAGTGCTTTATACTTTCCCTTTCAAAAAATTTCTCTCTAGGGGATAACACCCTCTACACCACCCTTTTCATTGGGTTTGGGCTAAGAATCATATGCTTTTCATCATTTTATTTTGCATCTAATCATTCTTTTGTGCAGCTTGTGCTCATTTGCTAAAGACTGGAGTATAGAAACTTCTAACTTATTTATTGTAGGATGACCGATCAAAGATTTAGAGTAGTTATAATCTGAAACTAGCCAGACAAACCTAGATTTAATTAAAGGGTCAAAGAACTTGCTTTCCGTGTTTGGAGTTGTTGACGTATTCTCTCCCCTTGCATCGTATGGTGATCCTGGGGATAAAAAAATATAGTTAAATCAAGTCCATTTGTTTATTTACCTAGGAGTGCTAGCTTATGTGTATGCTCTCCCTTTGCATGCCATGCAAGCTTGGGGGTCATAAACGCCTAGCATTTCCTGGCCTTTAGGAGGCCTGCTTGTGATTTCATCACCCAAGGGATGACCTCAACCATGTGAACCAGGGGGTATATAAAGGGGGGAGAACAAAAGTTTTACCCCAATCTATTCATGTCGTGTCTAGCATAGCACTGATACTAGGGTGATTCCTAGTTAGGTGTGAAGGGTTGGTCCAAGATTTTAGTACCTCCACTAAAGTTCCTAACCCATGCTTGTGATGGGATGGTGTTCATGGACGTGCCTCACACACCCTCCTAGTGTATCGAGGACTCTCTAGATCGCCTTATTTCAACCTAGTTTAAGGCCTATGTTTAGTTGTGGCTTGGTGTAGTGCAGGGGATTCAAATTGTACCCCAAAGCTACTCACCACATACTCCCTTAGGTTGAGATATAAATCCTTGAGTGAACTAAAACAATTCTTGAGGAGAGAGAAGGTGTGTCCGTGGCATCCATCGACCATGTGTCATTGGATCTCTACCTATCTGCCTTCATGAGAAAGGGTTCTCCACTAGAGTATCATAGAGTATTAACCTCTGGAGGTGGACCTACATTAAGTTTGTTAACCCTCTTGACTAATTCTAGGTTTGTACTACTTGGCGTGTCTTCTTGTGCATACCGATGGTTATTTTTTGTCGATCCTAGTCCTATTTGACTATTTGATTTTCCTATTTTTCCTTTTCCATCAAGTCTCTCTATCCTATAGAGGCGTATCCACTCTCTACAAAGGTAAATATACTCTCTAAAGGGCATTCACATTCCCTCATCTAGTTCAGTCATCTCGGATAGGCGATATTAATCCCTTTAGGGGAAAATCCACCTTTCTTGTTCATACTGTCATCCCCGGATAGGCGATCCTTCTCCCTTTAGGGGTGAATCCACCTTTCTCATCCATACAATCCTCCCTAGATAGGTGATTCTATTCTATTCTTGGTTGATTTTGTCTTCCTTATCCATACAATCATTATCCTTGATTAACATTTGTACTATATTCATAGGTGTATTTTCTATCCATCCATACACCTTGGTCATCCTTTTAGGTGGATCCACTCTATTCTTGGGTGATTTTTCTATCCTTGTCCGTACACCTGGTCATTCTCCATAAGAAAATCTACGCTCTTCTTGGGAAATCCCGCTATTCATGTTAGTGCACTATTTAGGTCATTCCCTCATAGGTGAATCCATTAGGTTGATAGGTGTTTCTGTAGATAGGCATTTTCGCTACCTACAAAGGTGATTTATCTCTATTCTTAGGTGAATCCACTTCCCATCCAAAATCTAGAGAGTCAATCTATCCTATCGAGATTAGCCTATATCAATCCACTCACTTTCCCTTTTCATATCCATCTCCAACGATCACTTTTACCTCATTTTCCATCATCAATCTATCCAAACATC
The DNA here is from genome assembly GCA_007115665.2 of Sequoiadendron giganteum. Lineage (NCBI taxonomy): Eukaryota > Viridiplantae > Streptophyta > Pinopsida > Cupressales > Cupressaceae > Sequoiadendron > Sequoiadendron giganteum. Next base: position 244,601,142 of record CM021109.1, read on the forward strand.
ATCCCCTTTGAGAAAGGATTCAACTAAACCCATCCTATCAACATCCCAATCATCCACAATCCAAAATCCAACCTCAAATACTTAATTGAGATCTTAAATCTTAAATCAATCATCCATCATAACACTTTCTTGGGAACTTAGTCTATCCCAAGTTATTAATCCTTTGTGCAATCCATTTCACCTCGAGCTAGAGGTATAGTTTGTATCAATAACTCCCCTTTCTTGAGAACTTAACCTATCTCAAGTAGTAAATCCATCTAGTCAAACTTTGACATAGGATCTCGACCATAGTTGAGACGATACTATCCTTCATACATCTGACAATTGCCCCATTAGTTTAGCTACATCCTTGAACTTAGATCCCCTCACACTATATATTCTAATCATCCCAATCTGAGCTTAAATCCCATCCTAATATGAACCTAAATCCAATCCCAATCTAAGCTTAAATTGAATCCCAATTCTAAGCTTAATCTACATCACAATTTGAGCTTCAGTCCATCCACATCCAAAATTTTCTGATATCAAAACAAATATTAAGATCCCTCTTCCACGTTCTTCTAATCCATTATATTTATCTTTTCATCATCTCTTCTTTTTTTCTAATCATCTATTCCCATCTTTTTAATCCATATCCATCTAATCCAACATCATGAATCCTTATCTTGCATCAATACAATCAAAAAATAGTATTCAAGGGAGATCCCAATTATGTTGATGATGATAATGAAAGTCTTGTTGATCAAGATGAGTATGGTATATATCCCATTGATTATATCATTACTATATATCTTTCACCAAGCATCATCCAAAATCTAATCACTCATCTAAGCTATCCCATCATGCCTTCATCCACACTTGCTAGCGATCCCTATGCTACCTTTGACAAGGGATATCCATGATCTTCCCCATCCACATATACATCTTATCTATCATCCACATATCCATCTTATCTATCCCCCACATATCCCTCTTATTCCATATCCATAGCTCCCTCTTCTCCCCTAGCCATATCTCACCCTTCATCTTCACACAACAACACTATCACCTTCACCCCTAGTCCAAATCATCCATCTCATTATCCTTGAATACATGATCCTCATCCACCATCCACATCCTCTAACCATAATCCACCATCCCAAGCTTACCACCTTAATCCACCATCCCAATCTTCCCACCTTAATCCATCATCCCAATATTCCTAGCTTAATTCCTCATCCACTTTCTCTAACATCAATCCACCATCCACATATTTCTATCCTAATCCACCATCCATGTCCTCCTATCCCAATCCACCATCTATATTATCCTATGGCACTCCATATTTCAGTCCATCATATCCTAATCCTCCTTCCAATCCATCATACCTTTTTCCCCCATCTAATCCCAATCCATCATCTCATTGTTTCCAAACCCTCTCCCAATCCATAATACTAATCCTCCAATCCATGATTCTAATCCACCATCCATATCCTCCTATGTCACTCCATATTTCACTCCATCATATCCTAATCCTCCATCTAATCTTGATACCCCACCAATGATAATCCCCCACATAATCTTAGTCCTACATCCAATCTCATCAATCCATATAATCCTAATCCACCAATCCATAATCCTAATCTTCCACCCATTCACAATCCTTCATCTATTCCCACCACCCCATATAAGCCTCCAATACACAAGTATCTCATTCAAAATGTCATCCAATGACTCATGATAAAGAAGACATCCCCAACTCCACATCTTGAAGTCATAGAGCCATGCCACCTCACTCTATCATGTATGATCATTAGTGATGAGGCCCTTCTCCATACTACACCTATCACTCTGATTACCACTCCTAACACCATCTAGATTGTTGAACATATAAAATACACTGAATCCATTGAATCCCCATTTATACTCCTAGAACCACCCAACCCATTGAAGATAACCAAATCCAATCCAATCCTCCTACTCCTAGTATCACCAAAATACACTCCCATGAACTTCATGAATCCTCCACCCTTCCATCTCCCCCATCCAAGGAGCCCATCCAACACTCCTTTACCATTATGCCACCTACACAAGTTGAAATAAGCGAAGATCTTGATCCAAAGAATACCAACATATCCCTCTTCCACATCAAGATCCTTTAATTTCATCCAATCCATCTCAAGATAATAGCCTCTCATCCACTCCATCCCATGATCCCTCTTATGATTCCTATCACCTCCTCCTCCAAATGAGGATCCTACCATCTCATCCACTCCATCCCATGATCCTTCTCAAGATACCTTATCACTCACTCCACAAAATCAAGATCCTACCATTCCATCATCTCCATCTCATGATCCTTTTGTTGAACAGTCCAGATAACTAAGAGGGGGGGGGGGGGGTGCGTGAATCAGTTATCAAAACAAAATTTTCCTTTCTTTAACCAATCATATAATAATTAAAAAAATATGAACACAAAAGAACTTAACAACACCATGCACAATGGACACTAGAATTTACGTGGAAACCCAAGATGGGAAAATCCATGAAGAATGCTAATTCTCAATTATAAAGCACCATTAAGGTGATTTTTATAGGGTCTCACTACTAAAATGCTCACTACATGTAAGGCTCACTACTGGTGGGCTCACTGCCCGATTAATACAAAAAAATGCTTATTACAAAATAGATAAAATGTGAACTAATGAAGTTGCATCTACATATACATGAAGTTTGTTCTAGTTAAGAGAAAAATATTTGTCTGCAATAGATACATTTAAGAATATTTTGCACAACTTGCTTGCACAACCTCTGCAGTATGGATTACTTCTTCCTGACACTTGGCTTCACTTCCTTCTCTTTTTCTTGTCACATAATCCTTCACACCCTTATCAGTGTTTGCACATACCACACTTCTTACTTTTTTTTTTTTATATAAAAAATATGTTCTACATATATATACATATGTACTCGAAGAAAAAAAATGAGTCAACATAGAAAAATATGCAGGTTGAAGAAAAAACTTGAAATATTCAATAAGGCTTGGTGCACTAGCACCAGACCCAAAGGATAGGTCATACAAAAATATCTTCTTACCATATTACCAAGGGACCCATAAATAGGTCATACATAAGATCAAATTGCATAATTACCAAAAGATAGAAAGATTTGAATTACATGAGATATATTTCATCGCCACAACCAAGACAAAATCTTGATCAAAATCAATTGATAGGAACACCACAACCGAGAAAAAATCTTGATCAACATCAATTTCAATATCAACTAAAGGAATATAGTTAGACATACCAAAAATTGTAACATGCTACATGAATGACTGAATAGCAAGGATACCTGAAATAAGCTTTAGGCACAATAACCAATATCAAAAAGATTAGTTTTCATTATTCTGCATTAATTGTCTTCCATAGATGTCTCAAAAAGAACTGCCATATCAAAATCAAGGATAACATCCACACTACACAACATTATAGGATATGATAGGATAGATTATTTTGGTAATATCATCCGGAGCACAACCTCTCAGATCCTAGGTTTTGACATCAATGACAACAATGCAAGATCAACAACTTCTCAACAATCTCCCCCTTTGGAATTGATGGAAAAATAACAAAAAATCAAAACTACAAAAATTGTAAATAAAATACTCCAAGTGCCCCCCCTTTGTCAAGCAATCCAATACCTCATTTTATTTTTGTTTTTCTCTTCATTTTCTCCCCCTTTTTGCCATCAAAGGCAAAGGGCCAAAAAAGAACATTCAGAAAATCAAGTAAAAATAACACTTTCCACATGAATATTTTTCTTGTACCTTTCTCTCACAATTGGAAGAATCCTCTTCCAAGCTTGCACTATAGAAACCATTCTAGCACACACTATTTTGTAGAACCAACAACCCAAATGAAGATGACCAGTCTAGAGATAGGTACTATTGTTCACAATCTTTTACATCAGAAATTATCCTAGAGAGATGATCCAACTGGACCTCAACAATTTCTTTGACCAACCAAAAAGTTTTAACCAAGTCTTCCCTTTGTCTTTGAGTAGACAATAACTCAACTTGCAACTCACCAACTCTTATTATTTGTTTTCCATATTTATCTTTGAAGAAGTCAAAACATTTCCCAATATCATTCAATTTAGATTCAATAGCTTCAATTCTGCTTCTAAAATTATCAACAGCAGCAGGCCACTAGAGACAGTATTTGTAGATTCCAAACATCTCCTTAATGCATTCTCTTGTCTCACCAATGTTTTTGGATAACTTATGTTTGGTTGTGACACATCTTATTTCAATCATAGCTTGGAATTTATGTCCTTTAAATCCTTCCTGCAACAACCTTTCTTCAATAACTTCTATTCGGTAATGAGTCAAAAATAGTAGAAACAATAATACCCTTTTTGAGAAGATAATCAGCCAAAGCATCTTCAATTCTAGGCCTACCGATCAGAGAGTAGGCATTCCAAATTTCACCAACTTTTTTCATATCACCCTCATCCAACATTGAGTGAACTTCATCTGTATCAAGTAGAGACTCTTCTTCCTTCTCCTTCTCTTCTAAGATAGTGATGACATCCTTTATGTTAATTTTCCTCCTTTTAGGTTCCAGATGGGAACCACCAATGACAACCTCTAAATGCCTCTTACTAGAGGAGGAACCCTGCTCAAACTGACTGATAGGTGTAGCACTAGGAAATATCACACAAGAGCATAGATCCATCTGCAAGGATGAGAAATAAACTTTGCATGCATTTTCTTCCAAACATTCCAAATATCTATAAACTTGTTTTCCGATAGGGATGTCAAACCTCCACTTAAGATTTTCCTTTGACGATAACGAATTCAAAAAGTAGAACACTAAACACATGAGAAGAGATCCAAATAGAAAGGGATAAATTCCAACCAAATAAATTCTGACATGTTCAATTAGGTTTTCCATTACCAGGCTACACAGATCAAACTGTTGATTTTCCTTCACCATCTTATGTGCAAGATATATAACAATAGAAAATGTAGAACCTTCACGAATTTGGAAATAAATTTTGTATGAGATTCCATAAGTGACATACCTTACTGCATGATCGACAATGGTATTTATCAGTAGAGCTTAGGGGTTTTTGTCGATACTAGTAAGTTCCTCCAGATCTTTGTATTTCACTATTTTCTTCCTAGGGAGGTCACCAAATCTACAAAATCTAGTAATAGCTTCAATGGATTCCTTAGTGATTGGGTAGGGTTTGTCCAAAATGATGCAACCATCCTTGAAATGACTCAATAGGAACAAGATAGATTCTTTGTTGGAAAATTAGGGAAATTATCCCAATAACTCCATACCCAAGGCACTCACATTCTGCAATTCATCAATCTTCAACCCTAGTTCCATTTCCTTCATATTTTGATGGTCAAACTCATCCAACTCTAATCCATTTAGCTCACTAGATTCACTTCCAATCAACATAGATTCCATCGTCGCGCCTAGCTTCTTCAGTCTTTTATCACTCAATGAAAACCTCTTCTTCTTTGCAAACAGTGAGAAATGAATTGAAACTCCATCTTTTATCCTTAATTTCTCATGATAAATTCACCGCCAAAATGTTCATTGATGACGCCAACAATTGTACTTCTCTTTTCAATCAGCCGGATTAAGCTTCATCATATGTCACAAACCGGATCCAGGTTAGCCATACCAAAAACACATCAACATTACTTTAGAGAGGGGGAACTGAAAGGATATGCATTACAAAACTCCCCCTGAGCCAAGACAGTAGGCTCAAATTCCAGTAGATCTTGTACCAGGATCTGGTACCACAAAAGACCTCTCCACACTTGTTTCCTTTTTCTTCCAAACCATGACTACCTTCTTCTTAGATTCATCTGATTCTGTAACCTTCTTTTTGTTTTCAGTCTTTTTTAGAGCAACACATCTGCACGTGTTAGCATAATGTCTAGATTGATTGCACTTGTAACATATTTTCCCTAACTTAATTGACTGAACCCTAGATCTGCACTGATTATCTTTGTGACCATAACCATGGCATAAGTAGCAATAACCATGAAAGAGATTATTCAGTCCATTCCTTCTAGCTAGATTAGATAATTGACTTCTGCAATGACTTGATTTGTGACCAAACTTGTGACAATTAAAGCATTGAATATTCTATTCCTTCTTGCTTCTACACTCTACAACCTTATGTCCAAAATTTTTGCATAGAAAAAATGACCATTAAATGATAAGTACCTTTGAGCATTTGGTTACCTAACCAAAGGTCTTTTTGTAGATGTTTTAGAGTTCGAGACCTTGTTTGTTACAACAGATCTTGCTTCAACTTCAACTGATTTGTCTTTACCCTTAGTGTCCTAATTTTATCTTTCCCCTAAGAAGTCAAGTCCTCCCTTATCCTTGTGATATTTCTGTAGGGACAAAATTTGATCCAAAATTATGCTACTTTTGCATACTCTTGCTTATGATTTCAGCCTTCTTAACTCTTGATCTAACTTCTCATTTTCTTCTAATTTCTGTTTGATGGTATCCTTGAGATTTTCTTTGGTCTTCCTCCATTATTCCATTTTTTTAATGGTATCCTTGAGATTTTATTTATTCTTCTTGCATTCATCCAACCATATCTTTAGATTCACAACACTTTACTTCGACTCCTTTAATTCCTTGTTGACTTCTCTGTGTCTTGCTTTGAATTTCTGGATTTTCTCCCTTAGCTTTGAGATACAAGCATTTTCCTCCTTGATATTTTATTTCAATTCCTCATTTTCAAATTTCATACTTTCCATATCACTTAATATTGTCTTTAGTTCTTCTTCAAAGTAATAATCTCTTGTCATTTGTACAAACTGCCAAGATCTCCTTCAAGCGGTTAAACTCTATCTGCAAAGGACCAGGCTATGATACCAATTGTCCAACAATCTAGATAATTGAGAGTGGGGGTGAATAAGTTATCACAAAACACTTTTCCTTTCTTTAATTAATCTAGAGAAATCTTAAACCAATCAGATAATAATTAAAATAGATATGAACATGAAAGCACTTAACAACACCATGCACAATGAACACCAAAATTTATGTGGAAACCCAAGATGGAAAAAACCACACAGAATGCTAATTCTCAATTATAAAGCACTGGTTAAGGTGACACCAGTTAAGGTGATTTTTACAAGGGCTCACTTCCAAAATTCTCACTGCGAGTAAGGCTCATTGCCAATGGGCTGACTATTTGATTAGTACAAAAAAATGCTGATTACAAAATGACAAAATGTGAATTGATGAAGTTTCATCTACATATGCATGAAGTCAATTATGGTTAAGAGCACAATATTTGTCTGCAGAAGATCCGATTAAGAATCTTCTTCCCAACTTCCTTGCACAACCTCTATAATACAAATTACTTCTTCCTAGCACTTTATTTCACTTCCTTATTTGTTTCTTGTTGCACAATCCTTCACACCCTTATCACTATTTTCACATACCACACTTCTTTATTTTTTTATATCAAAAATATGCACTTGGAGAACAAAAATGAGTTATCCTAGCAAAACATGTCGATATGAAGAACAAACTTGAAATATTTAATAAGTCTTGGCACAATAGCACTGGACCCAAAGGATACATCACACATAAAGATCTTCTTACTGTTATCTACTGAAATTGCACCCTAGCTAAGTTGCAAGATTTAACAGGACAAGCTGCATGACTTAGATTTTCAGAAAAAACATGGGAAGACCTCTAAAGCTATGGGTTGCTTGTAAGAAAAGGTCAACCTCCAAAGAAGGTTGACTTCCTATCAGTTATCACATAAAACTACTAATTTTGAAAGGAAAAGGGGAAGAAAGATAACTTAAAAATGTAAAACCTAAGACTGAAAGTAAACTATGAAGTGATACACCAAGAATGGTTTTAGAACCCTATAGAGTTTCTATTACATAGAATTCTCAAACAACAATAAGCTTAGCATGCACAACTAAAATAGTCATATGTCTTACATAAATATTTCATGAGATTTTTTTTTAATACACTGAGTTGAAGAAGGAAAAACAAGTTTTCACAGCTTGAATTACTTGCAACAAAATAGAACTCACAACCTGCAAACATATATTTATGCACAAAGGTGATGCAAATGAGACACCAAAATAAGGAATATGATAACTCACATGTAAAGGTCTCAATCATCAAAATTCAAACAGTACAGCAAAATATGAGAAGGAAAAATACTTATCATTACTATCCTCCAAAGTGTAAATTGCTTTACATGACTGGAAATGAGTTACATAACTCTGCAAAAATCTGAGAAAGGATAGTAAAAGTCACTAACTTTGAGAAGCTGCATGAATAGAACCCACCCAATAATGAGTTACCAAAATGATTAAGTAGCCAACTCCTAAAAAGATCCATCAAAGTAGCATCTAGAAGCTCCATTTTTGTAAGCCCTCAAAAATCCTAAAATATATCATGTCGATCTACTCCAAAAGGCTCCAATATGTCTGAAAAAGTCAAGCTTGACTATGTCAAAAATGATGACTTAGAAAACTGATCCCTAAAAGCTCTCAACTCCTCCAAAAGTGAGTAAATACTTTCTATATTGCCTCCACATGTTCTTGGCATATCATAGCTTCCCCTATATGCTTGCATGACTCATAACTCTCAATGTCCTCCTTTTGACTTGATCTTATTAACACATGCTCCATTTTGCATTTAAAATAACATCTAATTAAATGGCTTATAACTACACCACTTAATCAAATATTTTACACATAGTTTATGCAAGAAAAAAAATGAGGTCAAAGCTTGACCATGTTTAAACAAATGCAAAAAAGAAAATAAAGTCCAAAGGACTCCTAAGCATTTATGTAACACAAGGTATAAGAATTATAGTCTTGACCCAAAAATGTATTAGTGACTTCAAAAGATTTAAATAAAAGGCAAAAAAGAAAATTCCTATATGCACATGTCGACTAAGACTTAGGGTAAGAAGCCCTAAAACAAAAAAAATGCAACAAATTGCATAGACATTTCATTTGCTCCTGAAGCTTCTTAAAGAAGCCATCACCGATAGAGGGTTTTGATAAAGTTTTTGATGTAGGTCTTCAATGGATTTTTCCACAATTTCAGAGGAATTTACTTTTGAAATTTTGCAAAATCTTCATGGGAAAGCTCAAGGTAGGCATTCAATGCAATTATCTGTTCTATTTTTTTTTTTTTTGAAGAAAATTTGCTTGAGTTCGAGCCTTCAAATATATTTTTCTTTCCTATTGTACCATGCATTTTTTTTATTTCTATGTATTAAAATATGTTTTGAATCTTTTGAGGAAAAAAAATAGAAATATTTCTATTTTTCTGTGTCTCTCCACACTCTCTCCTGTAGATTCTAGTAACCAAAAATCTACATAAGACTTTATTACTCTGGGCTGCGGCCATATATGCTTCACAAGTAACGGGGTCTTGTTTTTCTTTTGCTCCTTCTCCATAACAACACAGTCATGGCCATGGGCTATAGGGAATGAAACCTTATCTCCATTTTTTCCACAAAAACCCACAAGGGTTTTTCTCTGTATCATGACTTAAAATTCCTCATGGTAATGGTATTCATGGTTCTCTATAAATGATAAAGGATTTTGACACAAAACCCTAACTCTTCCTTTATTCTTTCCAGCTGCGGTCTCAATACTCTATTTTGGGGTCTACATTGTTGCACAAGAAGACTCATCTCAACTAGGTTTCAAAACCTGTGTCTTCATTTATCCTTGCTCCATAAAAATTATAACAACTCTTGCTAGCACTCAAGTATGAATATGATGATTCCATTTCATTGTGAAACCCCAAATTTTTTGGATTGGGTTTGTATTATTAAAATCAAAGGGTTTTACTACAAAACCCTATGTTTGCTTCCTCTGTCATTTATATTCATTATAGTCAAACCATTAACCTCTCTGCGAACATACCACATGATATTACCAAGTAAAATCACAATCATTAAGACTTCATTTTAAGGTCACTTCCCTTAATAGGTGACTATCCTTCCATGCCGACTTAGAAGAATAACAAAGCCTAAAGCTAACTCTTCCAAATCCAAAACTCAACTTTCTGATGTAAACTTGAAAGTGACTTATGCTCTTCATGACTGTACACTGTATGGCAAGCACTTCATATTTTTGGTTAATCAAGTGCACGAAAAATAGAAAATGCCTTTCATTTTTGTTCACTTATTTGCAAGCTTTGTAATATAAGTGAACTTCAAAAAATCCTACAAACATGATCTTGAAAGATCAATTAGCATAGAACCATTATGATCTTGCTGAAACAATGCTCTTTCAGGCACAAATCTCACTGTTTGATGATGATCACTAATGTACTCCGGTCCCCTAATTTGTAACATTATGAATTACCTTGAGATGGTGCATACAAAATTCATATCATGACAAGTGACATTTAAACATCAGATCACTGTAAATATTTATTAGCTCCTTACGTTATATCTACTTGAATACCTTGATTTGTTTATGAAAAAAAAGATAAAAAATAGCTACCTTTTGCACAAGTAAGTATACTTACCTCTTCAATGTTGTTGTTCACATGATTCTTAGTCTTATCCTAGGAATTATCCCTTGCAAATACTTGAACCATAGATGATGAAATACCTATTTCAGGTATCTTTTTTTCAGCTTTTAAGCTTCTAGTCAAGAATGATAATACCATTTATTTTTCTGCCCCATGTTTATGATCAACTGCCTGATATCCACTATTTGAGTTATCACCATTCATTGATCAATATCCTTTGTATCTATCTCACATGCAAAAAAAAATGATTGATAAATGTCATCCAATGCCTCTTTAAAGAAAAAGAAAGCACGTTGGGCTCAACCCTTGTGAGAGCCACATTTAACCCCACATGCTGATTTTTCATGAAATACAACACCTGATATCTTTCCTATATCTGCACATGAAACAAATATGTCAAAAATAAAATTCCTACCTTAAGTGTGTATATTGTTCTTCTATTTTGGCTTCTATGGACACTTAAAATATGCATTACATTTGATGCACATAGGAATTAATATATGTATGTATGGGTAGATGTGCGTGTTTAGAATGCAACCTTTCATTTCTTAGAACTTACTATTCTAACACATTTCTTTGACTTAATGTAGGAAACAGTATGAGAGCTAGTAAGGACAAGCCGACTCAGGCAACAGTTGGACAAGAAGACACAACAAAACCAGTCATTCTCAGATAATGACTGGTTACCCTCCCTACATGCACATTATTTCTCTTCATTTACTTATTCATGTATATATCTATCTTGATTTGCATTGAACAAGAAAAAGTTAAACTCATGGCTTGCTGTGTGAGACACATGTATCTGATTACATTCAATAAAGATTACATTTTCAGAAATGATCTGAATCTTCCTATGTTTCATTCACTTGTATGAATGTAATGATTTTGTATTCTTGTAATCTTTTAAAGTTGTTTCATTTGTATAACTGAATGTAACATAGAAGGTTTAATAAAATGTACAATTCATTTTGTAACATAGATGGCTCTTCCTGATTGAGCATGTAGGTGAAAATATGGTAACACTTAATATATTACCAAGGGACCCATAAATAGGTCATACATAAGATCACATTGCATGATTACAAAAAGATATCATGCTTTGAATTACATGAGATATATTACAAAGCTAATACAAATGCTACAACCAATATCAAATCTTGATCAACATCAATTTCAGTATCAACCGGAGGAATGCAATTAGACATACCAAAACTTGTAACATGCTACATGAAAGACCAAATAGCAAGGATACTCAGAATAAGCTTTAGGCACAACAACCAATATAAAAAATATTATTCATTATTCTACATCAACCGTCTTCCATAGATGTTCCAAAAATTACTGCCATATCTGAATCAAGGATAACATCCACACTACGTAACATTATAGCATACGATAGGATAGATCATTTTTGTATATCATCCAAAGCACAACTTTTCAGATCCTAGGTTTTGACATCAATGACAACAATGGAAGATCAACAACTTCTCAACACCTTTATCACTTCCTCAATATCTCCTTGATCCTCTTACATTCATCCATGGTGGTTTTCTTATAGAAGAAGAACAAAGCATATACACCACCCATCCTCCTCATCGAATAATGGAATCACATCATGTTTCCAAAATAACAAGCATCCTACCATAAGATGAATGCTCAAGACCATGAAATATCAAGTAAGAGATTTATGCCTCCATGAGAAAGTGATGAGACCATAAATTATATAATATTTTATAAAAAAAAATCATCTATTTCTTCCTAATGCATTAGTGTTAAAGTGGATTTGATTAATGATTGAAAGTTCTTTAACTTGTTTAAAGTAGAATATAAAGTAAATGTTTGGTTTATTTTTAATAATTAAATGTGATACAAATTGCCTCTGATATGTCTCCATGAAGTGTTTAAGATGATATAATGAAGATAAATGAGTTATTAAATAACTCATGGTAAGAAGAAGCTTCATAGACACTTGCAGTAGAGAGCTCTAGACACTTGAAGGAGCTAACTTCTGATAGATCTAGAAGGCTTTGAAAAAATAATGAGAAGATAGAGAAGACTCCCAACACACTCCTACATTCATGAAAAATCATGTAGCATCAGTCATTCCTAAATTAATGGGATGAGTATTTGTTTCATGTTGAGTTTTAAGATCTCTCACAGTTATTAAATTTCATTGTTCCTTCTTCCACCAAAGATAAATCAAGTTACCACATCACTCAAATATTGTTGCATGATTGTATCATGTTATTAATGCTAAGGATCAATGATTTGTTTGAATAAACTAAAGAATTATTCCTTCATTCACGTCCAACACTTGAAGACTTCCTTCAAATCAGGCACCCAAAAATGATAAAAATGAAGTCTCAGTAAAACAACAATATCTTCCTCATTTCTCAACGAAATTCAAAAATTCAAAATGATCTGGAAAGTATATTTTGAGGGATAAAAACCATTTTGATAATTTAGTGTGATTTACATCAAGAAAGGATAATTACATGTCAGAAATTGATTGAGACAAAAGTGACATGATGGAGGACAACAACTTCAGTTTTTTAGAGTTTTGTAAACAACCCCTCAAAAATAGGATCTTGGATCCACATTCTTAGTGAATTGGTTGGATATATATAGAATATAAATTCTATAAATACAATATTATCATTGGAGAAAAGGGGGGGATTAGAAAGACTTGTTCTGGCCTAAGAAAATAGGATAGTTTCTAGTTTCATTTCAAGCAAGAAATATGATAGTTTCTAGTTTCATTCCAAACAATGTATTTTCAGAATTTTTAGAGTAAATTTGAATTCAAGAAAGCTTTTCATTTCTAGAAAGTGTGAATTATTTTATCCTTTTCAATTATTGCAAGTTTTTCTTTGATTATTTACCTTTCATGCAGCTTTCCTTTCATGCAAATAGGATTTATATTGCAAGTAAAATAAACTATCAAGCAATTTTTCTACTTTCTCTCTTGCATCTAGCCATGGATACCGCCTTTGATTGATAAATTAAATGATGAGGATTACAATGACCCCATAATGAAGGTATTTTGGATCCCATCCATGTTAATAAAAATCCACATGCACAAGGTCTCAAATATATATCTCAAGACTCACAATCCAAAAATGTTGGTACAACCTTTTTACATCCTAAATGAGTCTCTTCCAAAAGAACAATAGGATCTTCCCATCACTCCACCACACCATTTGTGACCATCCACCCTCCTCCATAATATCACCTCAAAACAACCATTCATATTCCTCCTTCATCCTTTGACTCCATTTTGGGTCCTTATGTCCCTCCATCCACAATCACCCATCCTCCATCTACTACATATAATTTGGTTTCTTATGGCCCTCAATACACCATCACACATCCTCCATGCACTAAGTCCATTTTAGGGCCTCCTACCCCAAAATCAACTCCTCCATCTCGTCCTACTCATCCCCTCATTCATCAATCACCTATTCCTATCACATGTCATAAAATTCCACTCTCAAAATACCTAATTAGGATCAACAAATGCACATAACTATACCTCATCCATCCACACACCATCTCCAAAATCCTACCTCCATCACTCCATTCATATTCTCTCCTCACCATCCATCTACTCACACCCATCCCATTTCTATCAAAAGATTTTAGATGCCAAAGTAAAAATACATTAGCCCAAACATTCACATGAATCTAAAGCCCCTCATGTCCCTTTAAAAGGACATGTTGATGAAAATAAAAATAAAATCCAAAAGCTCAAACAATCCCAAGGGCTACACAAGCCTGTTCAAGAAAAAATCAAAACCAAGTGGATCCCAAAGAAAAAAGATGCAGTGAATTCAAATGAAAAAATCCATAACAAAATCCAAATTTGCTAATCCAACAAAAAATTATCCACATCCTCCATCTCCTAAATCTATTTTGGGCCCCTATTTCCCAAGATTTACTATCCCACCTCCTCCATCATCCCTACATTCTCCATATATTAATCCTCCTATCATTCCACATCCACCACCACATGTGCCAATGTTGGTCCTAAAACAATTCCCCCATCACACATCCACTCCATCATTTCATCCATATAATTTCCAACATCCCATCCATTATCCCATACATCTCCCACATCAAATCTCTTTAATCCACTCCCTTGCATAATCCATCCATCCTGATAAGGTTGTACCAACCTCCAAATAATCACTTCAAACATGGGCTCTTATTACCTCATATTGAACTTGATGCTTGAGTCCTTCAACTATCCTCTTTTCACATATATTCCAAATCCATATTATTATCCATATCCATCCACACCCTATCCAAAAAATCCAAAAAATATTAAAAAAAAAAAAAAACTCAAAAGAAAGAAGAGAAAAAAGTCAAAAACAAAAAAAAATAGTAAAGAGAAATAATTCGTCTTATGGTGGAAACTTGGAAAAAAAATGCCTTGGATAAGTACCATGATGAAAAATTGGAAAAGAAACATCGTGTGTAAATCCCCAATCTATTTCCTTTCCACACTTGGGGGCATATTTATGCTATTCATCCCTTTCCTCTATCTCCTTCACTCCATCTATCTTACCTATCCTACCTATCATATCCCATTTATCTCCATCCACCATCCTCCTTTTAATCTTGATAAATCCAAGGACACATATATATAAATTCTTTGGAAACCTCTTGGCATACATTCCCTCTATCCACACACTATCATATTCCTTGTCCACCCATCATGCTATAATCCTTCTCCTTTCCTTATATACTCATTCTACTATCTACCATCGCTCTTGCCTCATCACACATGACATATATAGAGTGGGGCATCTTATTATTTGTGACATAGTCCTTGGAGACATCATTCAACCACCCTATCAACCCTTCCATCTCCCTATCATTACCTCCCCATCCTCTTTCCATTAATCCTTCCAAATCCTTCATCCCTTCATATACCATGATCCTTCCATATCCCCATCCTTGTATTTCTATAATTTCATATGCTCATACTTCCATATTCCCATCCTTATCTTCCCATACATCTATCCAAAAAGACCCCTTCCATCTTCCAAATCCTTATATTCGCACCCATGATCCATCCATCCAAAAATAAGAAACCTTTCCATATTCCCAAGTCCTTATCTTCCCATCCATCCATCTAAAACCCTCTCCCCATCCTAATTATCTTCCCATCCATCCATCCAAAACCATCTCCCCATCCTTATCTTCCTCTCCATCCATTCTATCATTCTACCATATCCACATACTTATCTCCTAATCCTCATCCCTCTTACCATCTCATCCTCCTATCCATAATCCCTTGTCATTGGTATCTGGATATAGGCTACTCTCCATCCCATCCATTGACATTCATCTCATTATCATCACTCCTATATATTTCCCACATCTTGATAATCACATGTCACTTTTCCTTACTCATCTATCCATCATGCCATCCTCCCAATTCATCTTTTGATGATTTGGATAACTATCCCATTTCTGAGCTTCATGTAATCCATATTCGACATATCAACCATCCTATCTGCAAGGTTTATCTCGTATCATCATATCAACTCCATAATTGTATCTA
The DNA here is from genome assembly GCA_007115665.2 of Sequoiadendron giganteum. NCBI lineage: Eukaryota > Viridiplantae > Streptophyta > Pinopsida > Cupressales > Cupressaceae > Sequoiadendron > Sequoiadendron giganteum. Next base: position 244,617,273 of record CM021109.1, read on the forward strand.
CTTATCATGGTCATCTCATCATCCCTTATCCATTGTATTTAATTGGTATTTTATTGAACTACATAACTTTTGTGATATCACATAGGAAATTTTGGCAAAACAAGGACAAACAACTGAGAGGGGGTGGGGGGTGAATCAGTTGTTACCAAAATCAAACATAAAACATTAATCAACCTTAAATCTCAGATATGATAATTAATGGTGCAAGCATAAATCAATAAAACTTCAAAGAAACATGAACACAAAGATTTTATATGTGGAAACCTTGTTAAGGGAAAAACCACGGTGGATGTTATTCCACAAGATTATACCTTGTTAGAAGTTAATGAAGAATAATAGAGGAATGCACTTGCATTCAAGCACAATGCCTAGAGCACATTGCTCAAAGGGAAGGCTCACATCCTTACATAAAATAATTAGATTAAATCCATCTGATGAAGTTGAACTAAGAAATTAGCTTCTACCAAAGCCCGATTACAGTTCTAGTTAGGCACACAAAAACTTCTACACACTTTTCCAAACTCTGCTCAAACTTCTTCACACTCTACTTTGCTCTGAATGATCTAACATTTATTCACACATGTAGATCACTTGTACACACTGAGCATTGCCTCTAAATGAGGAAAAAAAACACTTATATATATTCTCTATACGGATTTACATCCACTATTCAGTCGGCCTCAAATAAAGAATAAATTACAATTGTCGGCCTCAATACATAAAAAAAATTCAATACGCACCAACACAAGTTGATCACAACATAGTGAGGACCCAAAAAAGCACCTTGAAACATGCCAAACAATAAAATATTAATCTTCATGGATCCACAAAATGCTAACACCATCATGTCGGCCAAGAAAATGAAAAATTGAGCACACATCAGAAAAATCTCTGATAACGAACACTCCGATCAATGCAGACATACAACAAGGATATAGTACAATCTAGACTCATCCATGAACATCATAGGTACATGTGAAACACATGAAATTACCATAATTTCATCCTCTTCATCCAAGAACACCATCTACATAAACTGAGTAACTGTAGGAACATAGATCTTCATAACTGTAGACACATAAAAATGACGAAGGCCTGCAAGCACTATTTTACCACTTTTCATCGTAACATAATTATGAATTTTTAATTATGTTTCTAACCCACCTTCAACTATTAATTAAATAATTCATAATTATTTAATTAACTCATGATTTTCTATTCTTCATGATTATTAAATAAATAAATCTTATTTATTTAATGCATCACTAATTATCAAAGTTTTCTCATTATTAAATAAAGTTCTCAATTTATTTAATTAATCTTTATCATTACTGTCCTCTTGATTATTAAATAATTTTATTTTAATTTATTTAATATGTCACTAATTCCCAAATCCTCTTTTAATTAAATAGATTTAATAATTTATTTAATTAATTAACTACCTCTTCTAAATTAAATAATTATTCCTAATTATTTAATTGCTTTATGCGACATTTCCCTCTTTTTAAATAAAACAATTTATTTAAAAATGTCTTACGTGGTTAACTGCTTCTTCTTTTAGTAATTAATTTTAAATCAATTACTTACTATTTCACAAAATCCATATTTTGAATTAATTTTAATTCAAAATGGAAATATTCTTCTACAAATCAAGTAATTGCTAAAATTACTGTTTTTCTAAAATCTCATCTTCTTATCTTTTGATTTTTACTAATTTCATCTCAATGTCACATTCATCCTCCATCCTTGATTTAATTTCCTTTATTAAATCTTGTCCACTCATTTGAGAATTTTTCCCTAACCCTAATTGAGAGTTGTCATTTTGAATCTTGACCATTGATTCTAGGGCATTTCCTCAATCTTCAATCTCATCCGTCCATCCAAAATTGCATTTTCTATAAAATGTCAAATTTTTCCTCATTTTCAAGCATCTTAGAAATTTGGAGAAATCTCTTAATCTCTTAACTTTCTTCTTGCATTCTTGTTTATCATTTAACTACTTGCATTTTGAAATTAAATTTCTTTTGCAAATAGTATATAGGAAATCTTTCAAAGCTTTGATTAGGGCTAGTCAACATCATAGAATTTTGTTCATCAAGATCTAAGGGCACACTCTTCATCACAACAAGCTAAGAAGGTGCAATGGAAGTCAGCCATGTAGGAGGAAGGATTGGGTGAGATTGCTTCATGTTTTTCCTTTCTCATTTTCTCCTATGCATTCTGTTGATTTGTGGATTTTAATAATATATGCATGTGTATGTAACTAACAATTCTATTTTGTAGAAAATCCTCATTACATTGGTGAACCTGACATCCTCATTAACACATTTTTCAGATTTTCATATGGCTTCTGGTTTTATTTTTTTAGGTACAGGTACAAAATGTCGCAATTAACAAACCATGTGACACAAACGATCTATTGCGCCACATCAGACTTCGCGTGCGATGCATTCGCTCTGTCGCATCGCATTTGACTACCCACACAATGCAACTAACTTGTTACAACACATTTTCCAGCCTCCAAATCGCAAATGCTATATCGAGTCACATATGATCTGTCACGACGCAATTGACTTGTAAGATTTTTTTTGCAGTTTTTCCTATATTTTTCTCTTATAGATTAGAAATTTTCCAGTATACTAATCTATTTTTTGTAGTGTGTGTCCAGCTGGAGTTAGTTAAATTTCATTGTTAGTTTTTTTTAGTCTTTTTTTTAGCAATCATGCATTTTTTCACTCATTAGTAAAATGAACAAACACGCATTTTCATAAGGATAAAAAGAACAATACATATTCTTTTCACAGGCTTAAAATTAACTAGTAGATTAGACAATACTACAAACGATTAAAATGAACTCCATGTTTTGACAAATACTACAAACAGTTAAAATGAACCCCATGTTTTTTATGTTTGTCAACACATTTCATTTTGGGCTTAAAATGAATACCATGCGAGTGTGAGTTGAGATATTCATGTGCTCTCCCTTTTTTTTTCAAACAAAGATTGATTGAACTATGAATATTTTGGCTCACTTTTGTTAAGATTTAGAAATTGGGCCTACTTTGGTGGGAAAAATTACTCACCCCAAAGTGACTCAAACCGAGAATGCGCTAAAGCCAAGCGATGCCCAACCGGTATATAAATTTGAATGTTAAGGAAAGTTTAGCATTACAAAACTTCCTACGGACCAACAATTGACTCCCCAATACCCTTGTGGTGTGTTAAAACCTATAGAGTGTAACCTCTGCAAATTGGGATGATAGTGCCTCTCACCTAAACTTCTGAATAAGTGCTCAAAATAAATCCTTTGTTTTAGAAAACCACAAACCTTCTATTCTTTGGTGCAACAACAGTCATTGCCAAGGCACCCACACCTGCATAGTTCTTAGTAGAAATGATCAATTTTCCATGGGAGTTTCATGGAGATTGGAAGCTTGGTTTCCTTGAGAAGTGAGTGCACTATAAGGGGGAGCCCGTGCAACCAAGCTTTTGAATTCATTTGCTAAGGATATGCGGCTCATAGGATCCATAAGAATAGTGTCCATGTAGCCCTAGGATTTTTGTCAATGTCTTCAATGTGGTTGATTTTCATTTTTTTTTACAACACCATGTGTTTTCCAACTTGTTTTAAAAAAACTTCAACAACTGAACATCAAAACTGCTAAAATATGAGACAAGCTGGTAAATCTGCTGAATTTTTTTCCAAAATTGCTTCCTGCAACACACTTGCTCTGTCAAAATGCATTTGTCACATTCTAAGCTGCATTTTCCATTCTGAGCCGCATTTTCTAGTTTCAACACCACATTCACCATTCTGAGCCACATTTGTTGTGACGCATTTTCTAGCTTTCATAATTACTCCTAAATCACAATCGCCATTTCACACCGCATCTACTTTATCATCCACCACAATCACCCTGTCAAGCCACATTTGCCATTCTGAGCCGCATTTTCCAGTTTCAACACCACATTCACCATTCTGAGCCGCATGTGCTTTGTCATGCCGCATTTGCTGCGACGCATTTTCCAACTTTCATAAACATCTTCCCACTATCAAAACTAAAGTCCAAACCTGTCTTTTTCTAGATTTTATCAAGTACTTCTTTTATGTTTCTGTGAAACCAAACATTGATTTTCTCAACTTCCCTCATCATGAAATTATAGATGGCATTCTTAGGATCACCATAGGTTTGTAGGATCATGGTTCTGGTAAACCCTCCACATTCGGCATGAAGAATACCAATAATCAAGCCAATCACATCCGTCCTGCCTTCAATTATTCTGGTGGTATCATCATCAACAAATTGTGAGCTGCTAATGAAGAGCAATGTGTCACTATTACCATTAAAAAGGCCCCAGATTGCAATGTTACAACACATAAGGGCAGGGTCACCATCCTAGGTCCCTCTATGCATCAGCCTAAAATTACCATACCTAGTTTGTCTGCCAGATAGTCAAACCCTAAACCAGAGTTCAACCTTATTGAGCAACTGAATAAAACACCCGCTTAAATATCCATTCTTGAATTTCTCCGCATCTCACCTGCACATAAGGCCATCTTGGATAAAGCCCTACAAGAGTCTTCCATCCCAACCAACATTGATGTCAACCATTTTGAAACTATGGTTGGATATTTGAATTCGCCTCACCACATTACCTTTTCAGATAGTGACTATTCCTCACCCAAACCATCTCATAATGATGCCCTTCATATCAAGTTTTTTTTCCACAAACATAAGGTTAGACGAGTCTTAATAGATGGGGGAGCAGGATTGAACATCTACTCTTTAAAATTTGTTAAAGCTCTTTGCTTCTCTGATGCATGTGTGGATTCTACAAAGAGCATTGTCATCAAGGCATATGATGCCGAAGAACGTGCTTCTAAAGGCATCATCACAATTCCACTTTGGGTGGGACCAGTTATTATAGAAACAACATGCCAAGTCTTGGATCATGACATACATTACAATATCTTACTTGGTCACCCCTGGATTCATGCCCTAAAGGCATTCCTTCCACATACCACTAATTCCTGAAGTTCCCTTTTGATGGTACTAAAATTACTATCCTAGGAGATCCTGATCCATTTCAATACTGTACCAATTTGCGAGCCACTTCTAAGCACTAGGTACCCATCAATCGAGAAGCCTCAGCTTCCACCTCTTCCAAATATATTGACCCATCTACATCACCAAATAATCCACTCCATCGAGTTCTTCCACACCATCTTCCTCGACCTCCATACCAAGTAAAGACCTCCAGATCGAGGACCTTGGCTATGGAGAATTCAAATTGAATACAACTTACTATATCACCACAATACCTAAGCCACCTAAAGTCTATGGTAGACCCTATTTCGTGGTCGAGCCCCAAAAAAATTTGAAGGTTCCACCAAAAATGGTTTTCACACTATGGGGGGATATGAGTAATGAAGTCATCATTGACATAGCTAACTGGATCTATAAAGACCCATTAGAATTACCTCCACTACTAGTGCATCTCTATGGAAAAGGCTATAATATATGCAAGGTACTAGGTTTTGATGACACAAGTGGTCTTGGAAAGGCCAATAGTGGAAGGAGGGAACCTGTTATCATTTCTACAAGACCAAGGTACATAGGGCTAGGGTTTGACCAACTTGGAACTGATGATCAATGAACCTATGAAATTTCAAGTGAGGACGTAATGGCTCCATAAAGTGTCGAGACAAGCGAAGAATCCCTTACCCAAACTGACTCTAATGAATGGGAATGGGGATCTAAGAAAACCTTGAGAAATTATGATATTGACGAACTATTCCTGGACGTTGGTCAACTCCCCTTCAAAGAAATTTTTTGGCAAGAGTACAACATTGACCCTATTGATCGAAATTCCAAAAATAAGGAATGGGTAAGCATTCCTTGGGATCCAGAAGAACATAAGGTGTCATCGACAACATCTGAATTATCCTGCCCCATTCCCGAGCCCACCCATGAGCCTGACATGCCTGAACCTACTATCCATACCTCTGAAAGGCCATCTAGTAGTCATGATGCCAATAATTTTGTGCCCTATTATGACTATGAATTCAACTCATCTAAATCTGAATATGGTCCATCCATTGCATCTGACATGAAAGTTGAAATTGACAAATTTTCCTTCACACTTGAGGCTTCAATTTGCACACTTTCTGCATCTTCCCCATCTTTTACCAACACTGACGATGTGATTTCCCTTGTTTACCCACAACTAATTAACTAGGACCAACAAGAACCACCAATGATTGATATCTTTTAGAATGATGAAGCAATAGCAAAATTCATGGGGCTCCAAGAAGGCATACCTTGGGGTGATCACAAAGAAAGATTTACCATTGACCTAGATTGTGCAGCTTACTTCAAGGAGACTGTGCAATCCTCCAGTCACAAAAGTACAAAGAATTATCTAAAAAAAGAAATGTCTTGAGGTGAAAACTGCAAGGCACCTTCTGACAACAAAATAGTAAAAATAAAGGACGTATCTGAAGGTGAAAACCTCTCTGAGACACCTAAGGATGGAGGATTGGACTTTCTTCTCGTGAAATAGGAAAAATCAGCCATGCTTATTGAAGACACCATCGAAGTTAACATAGCTACACTAGAGAATCTCAAAATGGTTCTCTTAGCTGCATCATGAACAAATGAAGAAAAACCTGAGTTCTAATAATTCTTCACAGAAAGGAAGGTTAACTTCACATGGTCATATGCTGACATGCCAGGCCTAGATCTAGAATTGGTATTGCATCATCTTTCGTTAATCCCAAATATAAAACCAGTTAAACAAAAATTATAAAAAATGCATCCACAGATTGCACTACTTGTAAAAGCGGAAGTAAAGAAGTTACTGGATGCAGGATTCATAAGATCAATAGATTATGCTAACTGGATATCCAACATTATCCCTATCACAAAGCCAAATAGACAAATCCGTATCTGCATGGATTTCAAATATTTGAATAAGGCTTGCCCAAAAGATGATTTCCTATTACCAAATATAGACATGATTGTTGATCTCATAGTAGGGTACAAGATGCTGTCTCTCATGGATGGTTTCTCAGGCTATAACTAAATCTGCATTGCAATTGAGGATCAACACAAAACAACATTCACCTGCCCATGGGGAACATATTGTTGGAATGTCATGCCTTCTGGCTTAAAGAATGCAGGAGCCACATACCAAAGAGCTATGACAACAATCTTTCATGAAATGATGCATATCCTAATGGAAGATTATGTGGATGACCTCTTGGCCAAGTATTTGACATGAAAGGACCATCTCAAAGTCTTGGAATTTTTTTTTAGACGGCTAGAGGATTACAAGGTTCGTCTGAGCCCAAAAAATTTTGTCTTTGGGGTCACTTCCGGCAAAATTTTGGGATACATAGTTTCACGACAAGGCATAGAAGTTGATCATACTAAAGTGAAAGAAATTATAGAGATGTCTCCACCAAAAGGAATCAACGAGTTGAGAACACTTCAAGGTAGACTATAGTGCATACGACGATTCATCGCATAGTTGGCAGACAAGTGTCAACCATTTCAGTACCTATTACACAAAAGTATCCCCTTTGTATGGACAGATAAATGCCACACAACCTTTGAATGAATAAAAGAATATATATTGAAACCACCTGTGCTAATGCTGCCTATTGAAGGCAAGCCATTGATGCTGTATGTCTCGACAACTACAAATGCACTGGGGGCATTATTGACACAAAATGACCATGAGGAGAAAGAAAGAGCCATATACTCTATTAGTCGCACACTGATAGGATACGAGTTAAAATATACAACCATTGAATGTGCGTGACTTGCAGTTGTCTTTGCAACATAGAAACTAAGAAATTACATGCTGAGCCACCAAACACACCTGGTAGCTAAGATTGATCCAGTAAAGTATCTCCTTAGTTGGGCAGCATTGACAAGCTGATTAGCAAAATGGGTCATGATCTTGAGTGAATATGACATACAATATGTTGAGCACAAGGAAATACAAGGGAAAGTAATAGCGGATCAACTTGCGGATGCACCCATCTAGGATACTCATCCATTGATAACTGATTTTATTGATGAGTCTATCTTTCATGCAGAACCTGCATTACCATGGAAGCTATATTTTGATGGGTCCCACATTGGTCATGGCTCAGGAGCTTGTATCTTGTTCATCAAACCACAAGGGGATTCAATTCCTAAGTCATTCTAGATCGCCTTCCCTTGTACTAATAACATTGTAGAATACAAAGCATTGGTCACAAGTCTCAAGATCACGATTAAATGGAAAATTCAAACATTGCTCGTATTCGGGGATTCTTAGTTAGTTATCAACCAAGTGAATAATGATTATGAAACAAAAGATGAGAAGTTGCTTCCCTACAAGCGAATGGTGGATAGCTTCCTAACATATTTCAAATTGATTTCCTTTGAACAAATTCCAAGGACACAAAATAAGGCAATCAATGCAATGGCTACTATTGGATCTCTCTTGGAAATCCCCAAAAATGTGTCACAATTTGAGTTCTTAGTTGAACAGTTATTGATGCTGACATATGACACACTAGAGTCATAAATAGTTTGTGAGATTGTTGGTCCCAGTTCGCATTAGTACCAGGACATATATGATTATCTAAAATCCCAAACCTTACCACCCAACCTTTCCAATAACCAGAGAAAGTCCTTCATATGAAAAGCCACCCGACACACCATCGTCAGTGATACCCTATACCACCATGGCTTTGATAACACCCTTCTTCGCTGTCTCAAAATTGATGAAGCCCAAAAAAATTTATGAGAAGTACATGAGGGTATATGCAGATCTCATTCGAGTGGTCGAACGTTAGCTAGGAAAGTCACCAAATAGGGATACTACTAGCCGACATTAGAAAAAGACGCTCTTTAGTTTGTCAGAACATGTCAGAAATGCTAGGTGCATAGTGACCTAATTCACACCTACATAGAAGCTGAGATTGATCACTTCTGTAAGGAAAATCAGGTGTGGAAATAGCTTCCTACACTAATCTCTAAAGGAAAGTATTGTGCAAATTCTTTTAAATCCTTACAATTTCAGATTCGTTAACTACTTTAACAAAGATATTTCAGCCATATACCATGCATACAGAAAAAAGAGAATGACACAATGATTTACCTTGGGGAAAACCTTTCGGTAAAAAACCCCAGCACTCCAAAACCTACACAATGTATTATCTTCAACACAACGGTTACAACACACTTGCAATGCAAGTTCTTTCAGGAGACAATCGACACTCAAAGACAAATCCAGTAGCACGAAATCATACCAACAATACACTCTTTTCCTATCATAGTCTGTAACCCTAAAAAATGCTTATATCATGCGCTTTCCTTTTTAGGGCAACTTCCAAAGATAGCCGTATTAGAGTAATAGTGTACAATACTCAACTTTATCAATTGCCACATGTCTTGCATGTCTTCACCCGTCATTGAATCTTCTAGAAATAGCTCTTATGTGTCACAGGAATCTGTCATAACCGTTTCAGCCATGATCTCCTTACACACAATTCAAGATGCCGACACATCAATTGGAGTGATACATCAACATGCCAACTAGACATGTACACTCACACTTAATTACATTATTTGCAAGAAATGCTTTTTAAAAAACAAATAATAAGAATAGGAATTATCCAAGGTTGAGACATCTTATTCCTAACAACTTCTCCATGGCCTTTCGCACAATGGGGAATCGACCTCGTGGGAAAGATCCATCCATCCTCTAATGACCATAAATTTCTTAATCACTACCACTGAGTAATTTACTAAGTGGATTGAATTCGTCCCTCTCACTTACATTTCCGGTAAGTAGATATCCAAGTTTATCCTTAATTACATCATCTGTTGGTATGGTGTCCCACAATCCATCATCACAGATAATGGGAGTCCATTCAAAAATCAGGACGTTCATGAACTTTGTGAATGATTCCACATCCAACATCATTTCTCCACCCCATATTATCCACAAGGCAACAACCTAGCGAAGGCATCAAATAAAACAATTCTTCGCATTCTTAAGAAGACCGTTAATGACATTGGCTGAGATTGGAACCTACAACTTTATCCTACCTTATGGGCCTATTGTACCAATATTCGTACACCCATTGAAGCCACTCCATTTTCCCTGGTCTATGGATCTGAGGCCATATTTCCCATCGAGGTCAAAATTCCTTCTCTTTGGGTCTCCTTGAAAGGAATGATTGATGATGAAGAGTACATACAGTCTCGCCTACATGAGCTAGAAATGTTACAAGAAAGATGAAAGAAATGCCTTAAATCACTTGTAGACATATCAAAATCATCTCTGCCAGAGCTATAAAAAAAGAGTGATGGTGATAAAATTTGAAATCAGTGACTTGGTCCTTATGTAGAATCCAAGAAATCAAGCCGACCATGAAATTCCTGGCAAGTTTGAGGGTAATTGGCTTGGTCCTTATATTATTAATGCAACACTTGGTTCCGAAGCATATCAGTTGGCCACACCTGATGGAGAAAAGTTGACAAAACCCATCAAAAACCTACATCTCTGAAAGTTCTACACTAACATCAAAGAGTTTGGCTAAAAACCTAAAAAATACAAAAAAATTAAAAAATAAAGAAAAAATCATCCCTTGATGAAAACCTGGCAAATAGGCATCTTGTTGACACCAAAAAAAAAAAATAGTAAAAAGAAATAAAATTCGCCCAATAGTGAAAACCTAGCAAACAGATGCTTTGGATAAGTACCATGGTGAAAACCTGGCAAATAGGCACCATGTGTAGTCAATCGTTGCTTCGCGATCTACTGTTACTCTAATCGACCCTTATCCACTTTCCATAATCAAAAAGGCCTAAAACATTCACAACATTCATCCTAAATCCTATCAATTTCGGCCATGGTTAGAATTTGGTTGACATCACCCCTTACGTATCCTTGCCTTTTTCCCCATGTTTGCCTATTTTCATATCATTTGACCCAGGTAGTCCCCGATCTATCTGGGGGAAAGACATTTCTCATGTAACTATAGTGGGTGTCGCACATGATCCTGCATTCGTAAAAAAGTCCTTGGAAAAATCATAAAAATCTGAAAAAGTCATGAAAAAAATCCTAAAAATATGAAAAAGTCTTGAAAAAATCCTAAAAATCTAAAAAGTCCTGAAAAAAATCATAAAAAATTTGAAAAAGTTCTGAAAAAGGATCTAAAAATTGAAAATGTCTTGAGAAAATCCAAAAACAGTGTCAAAGTAAATATCTATCTAGTCAATCCAATTGGTCACGTCAATCAATATTTTTTCCATGTCCGAACTATGTTATCTCTGCGCATCTGCGACATAGGCAAGATTCATCTTTGAATCCCTAAGACATTAGGTCAGTCTTTCTAGGTTGGTCAAAATAAAATCATGATTCAAACATCTATCTGTTGGACAAGGTCATTGGTCATGTCGAACTATGAGGTCTTTGAGTGCATGACCTAGGCAAGGCCATCAATTGATGAGCCCCTGAGGCCGTACTAGGTCAGTCCATTAGGGTTTATGGCACAACATTTTCACACACGTCCAAATTTCTACAAATCAAGAAAATATTCTATCAATCTTGAGCAGGCAGTCTATCAACAATTTGTTTCATCAGCAATTTCGGTCAAAACATGTGAGTAATGACATGTACTCAAAATCTATCAACCTAGAAAATTTTTGGGTTCTTCTTCAGATATGTTCTTTTGAAAAGCAACTATCATCATTTCTTTATGCTTTTGGATGTGTCCTTCCTAAGCATCATCATCATCATGTGGAATTTTGATGGATTCTCCTAACTCCGAGATTCGATCTCCTAGATATCAACATCATTCAAGATGTATCCTTCCTGAACTTGATATCACTCAACATTTGGAAAACATTTGACATTAAAACACTTGGCAAACACTTGGAAAACTTTATTTGTCTTTTTGATGGTTATCATGATATAGTTTCTTACATAATAGGAGCCATGACATATCATGATGACTATCCTTGCCTTTATATGATCACCCTGCTACTAGTTTCTCAAAGATGTCCTTACTTTAGGATTTAGAGAAGCAACGACGTAGTACGATGATTTTTCTGTCTAGTTTTGAGTATCATGTGGCTAGTCTCTCAAGGATGTCCCCACATTAGGATTTAGAGAAGCAGTGATGTCTCATGATTGGTCTGGTTTTTCTTTCAGTTGGTCATGAGAAATGGCTAGGGGAAATTATGTTCCTTGTGTGAGTCATGATCATCTTTTTCTACGACTGTTGATCTATGTGATGGTTTGACCTTGCACACTATTGATCTATGTCATATCATAGTGTTTTTTGACCATCATGACATTTTCACCTAATGACGATTAAGAGAAACAACTAGGATAACACTATAGCAAAGTTTTGAAGGATTTTTGTTTCCACACTAACATGCATATCTTTCTTCGCACTAATATCAATTTTTGTCTTCTCTTCTCTTGTCCTCTGATGATATCCTATGACATACAAAAACCAAAGCTACATACATGATCATATGAGCATTTCATATTCACATTTCACATCTACATAAATCAAATACCATACTTCATATTGCATGACTCTATCAGTCACATCCATAATTGCATTCATAAGCATAAAACATGACATCCATGCATCTCATAGCATCATAAATGCATCACATAGCATTTGATAAATCATAAAATAGCCATAACACATAGAAACATGTAGGCCACATCAAAACTACATCATATATATATAATCTCACAAAAATGTAATGTCACAGGATAGAGTCAAGGGATATCCCAAAAATGGAGCTTGCATGCTCGAATATCAATATATGGAAGTGTCTAATAAAAATATCAAAATACAAGTCCTAGGATGTTCCTCCTCCATCAATGGAGGTGAATCATGGGGTGGCTGTGACTGACTAACCACACGAAAGGTGACCTAGATGGGAGTAGCATCTAGAGTTTGACTCTGGGATCTTGAGGGATCAATAACAAGAGGCTAGCTCTTCTCTACTTGGTGTCCTGATGACACTAATATTTGTCCATGCTATGACCTATGGCTATGACTTGATGAATTCCTATGGGAACTATGTTACCTATGCCCTGATGACTTCCCTGACAAAGTGGACCCCCTAGCACTGGTATGACTGGCACTGTGTGGCCTATTGCTGTTGTAAGTCCAGATGCCATTGCCTATCTTGCTATATGATCGAGACAACCCTAGGTCCAGTCTCTCTGGTTGAATAGCCTACTCATAAATCAACCTATACCGACCCCTACTCTCAGCCATCCTAGCCATCTCCCTAGCCATATCCCCTGTCGGCCCTGCACATAACTCTGCAAAATGAGTGACCCATTGGTCTAACTCCTTCCATTGGATAAGGGCTTGATCTCTCTCCACCTTGGTGACCTCCAACTTTTCTACCAAGGCTGCATCTAATATGATCTAGAGGTCAGTGATCCTCTGGTCAATGGTAGCATCTACCGGTAAAATTGGTGACCTATCCCCCTCCGTGTCTCCGGTGATAATCTGCTCTCACAATCTATGGTCTACCTCATCCTCTCCCTCATCCTCCTCCTCCACATCAATATCAAGAGGATGGTGCTAAAAAAATGGATCCTCCTCCACTGGTATCTCTACCTCTACCCTTGCCTCCACCTCCACTGGAATCTCTCCCTTTGCTCTTTCCTCCACCTCCTTTCTACCCCTGACCACCTCCTCCACTCCCACCTCTGCCTCCTGCACAACTGACTACTCTCTCTCCTCACCCTCCCCCCAGATGGGTGATAATGGTATGCCACCCACTCTTCACCTAACTCTCTTGGGATGCCTCTGACCTCTATTATCCCTCCTCCTCCTGATACCCCTCCCATCTCTTCCATCACCTCCTCCTTCGCCACCCCCATCATCTCTCCCAACTCGGCCTCTGTCTTCTCTAGCTCTTCCATCTCTATTTCCATCTCTCCCTCTGATCCCTCTGCCATCTCTGCCTCCATCCCTACCACCCCAGCCTCTCCTCCACACCCATGGGATAACTGATCTCCAATCTATGGGAGGCAGACCATTTGGATCTATCAATGGAATAGGCCTGTGAATCTGCCACCAGGTGTCAAACTCGACAGATGTCCCTGCATCTGCTAGACCCCCCCTCCATAACCACTGAAGTGCAACTAGACCATCTATCTACTGCTCAACCACTACCATTGCTATAGGCAACCCCCATATGGTCTCTCTAGAGGACCGTGCATACTCTGCGGTGCCTACTGGCACATCTTATTGCTCCCCAAACTACCGTAGTACTCACTAGGATAGGTACATCTCAATGATCTATTGGCTCTGAACCATGTGGCCAATCAAATATCAGAACTATCTGCATAATGAAAAATGACCATCCTCATCTTGCCACTGACCGTAATCTCTATAGGGCCTCCAGAAAAAACTAATCATGGTATCAATTTGATGATGCCAATACCTAATATCTCCCACATGAGTCTGGCCAATTGAACCCACATAAAGATAGACATAGGGAATCCCATCACCCAACTACTAAATTTTTACCAGTGGATGAAAAACGAGAATGTGCTCCTATGCCAAAATCATAAGGAGAGTAGTCCTACAATTGATACTCTGACCCTGATGAGAGACTACCACATGAAGCTAGTGGTATAACATGGCCAAAAAGCAGGGCCCCCAAGCAAAAAATGTCCTCTAACCCCACATGCAGACTAGTACCTCCCCCCATCCAATCGAAAATCCATGGCCATGGCTATCCAGAATCAATACTTCGACAATCAGTGTCATGAGCATGGAATCCCACTGTGGAAATTGGCTAGCCACAACATCCCAACCAATGTCATAACCGTCGATACCTATACCAACACCACCAACATCCTTGCACATATCTGATAGGGCCTGTCACCCTCGGTGCGGATCATACACAACCCTCTCCTTGCTGATTGGGATGCGAAGAATGTGGTAAAAATCCTCCAAGGTAATCATGGTCTCTCCTATAGGTAGAGGAAAGGAGCAAGTCTCTAAATGCCACCTTTCACAAAGTGTTGTCAGTAAGCCCCTGTTTTCTCGAATAATGGGCATGTAAGTGACATAGTACAATCCCAGTGTCATCAATTGCTGTCTCTCCTTGCCACTCAGGTGATCTCTAAAGGCATAGGTCGCTAGTTTAAACTCTCATGTATATATTGACACTAATCGTCTCTACACATGTGGAAGCAAGAATTAGCACACATGGGTCAACATTATTACTATTGAGAAATAAAAAATGCATCTAAACAAGAGCCTAAGCAAGGTCAACGTTGCTCAACCATGGTCAATGGTAATTGCATCTCGTTGACTACAAATGCATCATGGTTCGTCACTTGCGGCTCTGCACTTAGCACTTGCGTTGTAATATAGAAAATGTGTCATCCTATCTGGAAATTGTGCAATCCCACAATGATTGTATCGTTCGACAAAATAATTGCGTTATGGTATAGCACTTGTGTCATTTATCCTGTGATTGCATCGCAACATTGCACATGATTCATTTAAACTTACAATTGCATCACAACATTGCACATGCATCATGAAATACTTCACATGCATTGCATTTTTGATGATTGCGTCATTTCCCCCATCAAATATGACTTTTTAAGCTTAACCTATCTACCCGGTGCGCTTGCATGACGATGCAGATAAATGCATCGAACGTGAAGTCAATTGTGACTTACGTGATTGTATTTACGTTGCAACACATTTGTTCATCTCCCAAAAACCCTAATAAATGCATGAAAGTTGAAAAAAATACAAGTGAGATAGGGTACTTACTGGTGCCTCTGCGCCCTCGGGTCGTCGAAAGGTCTGCATGCGGTAGCGACAGTGGTCTATCGAGGGAATCACCATCTTCTCTTTAAGCTCTGATCTTTGAAAATTCTAAATATAAAATGTGAAAATGACACTTGGCTTTGCTTTTTCAACCTATTTATAGGTTGAAAATTAGGGTTTTGACCTAGTGGGTTTGTACTAGAAGCTCATCTTACCATCTTTGTCTAACAATTTGGCTAGCTTAGCGTCATTCTTTTTTGATTCTGATCATGCCACTGTTTCTTCTGTCATTAAATTGTTTAATTGAGACACTTCCCAATTTTTTCTGACATCGGGTCAAAATTCAAAAAATTTCCCGAGGGGGCATAGGCACTCCGTACCTTCGCTGGGGCATATTATGGACTTGTTTTCTTGCCATAACATGATAAAATGCATTATGACAAAGAGGAGAAAATGTAGACACGTAAAAATTACCAAGGCCTGCAAGCACTATTTTACCACTTTTTGTCCTCGCATAATTATGACTTTTTTATTATGTTTCTAACCCACCTTCAACTATTAATTAAATAATTCATAATTATTTAATTATTTCATGATTTTCAATTCTTTATGATTATTAAATAAAGAAATATTATTTATTTATTTAATGCGTCACTAATTATCAAAGTCTTCTCATAATTAAATAAAGTTCTCAATTTATTTAATTAATCTTTATCATTAATGTCCTCTTGATTATTAAATAAATATATTCTAATTTATATAATATGTCACCAATTCCCAAATCCTCTTTTAATTAAATAGATTTATTAATTAATTTATTTAATTAACCACCTCTTCTAAATTAAATAATTATTCCTAATTATTTAATTGCTTTATGTGAAATTTCCCTATTTTTAAATAAAACAATTTATTTAAAAATTTCTCACATGGTTAACTGCTTCTTCTTTTAGTAATTAAATTTAAATCAATTACTTACCATTTCACAAAATTCATATTTTGAAATTATTTTTAATTCAAAATGAAAATATTCTTCTACAAATGAAGTAATTTCTAAAATTACTGATTTTCTAAAATCTCATCTTCTTATCTTTTGATTTTTACTAATTTCATCTCAATGTCACATTCATTCTCCATCCTTGATTTAATTTCTTAAATTAAATCTTGTCCACTCATTTGAGAATTTTACCCTAACCCTAATTGAGAGTTGTCATTTTGAATCTTGATCATTGATTCTAGGGCATTTCCTCAATCTTCAATCTCATCGGTCCATCCAAAATTGCATTTTCTATAAAATATCAATTTTGTCCTCATTTTCAAGCATCTTAGAAATTTGGAGAAATCTCTTAATCTCTTAACTTTCTTCTTGCATTCTTGTTTATCATTTAACTACTTGCATTCTAGAATTAAATTTATTTTGCAAATAGTATTTAGGAAATCCTTCAAAGCTTTGTTTAGGTCTAGTCAACATCATAGAAGTTTGTTCATCAAGATATGAGGGCACACTCTTCATCACAACAAGCTAAACAGGTGCAATGGAAGTCAGTCATGGAGGAGGAAGGATTGGGTGAGATTACTTCATTTTTTTCCTTTCTTGTTTTCTCCTATGCATTCTATTGATTTGTGGATTTTAATAATATATGCATGTGTATGTAAATAACCATTCTATTTTGCAAAATATCCTCATTAGAATAAATTCCACAAATCTTGATGTGAACCTCTGAAAATTTCAAAGAAAATACTAGAAATATTCAGCAACAAACCCTTTGAAGTGCACCTTCAGATCTTCAATGTACAAAACTTTCCAACAGTTTGACCTTCTTAGCTTCACTAGCTGCCAACAATATTATTTTTACAATTTTCTCAATATCCTCGATGTATACAACCTTAAGCATCATAAATGCTAATAGTATTAACATCAATGAAAACCAAATATCAGCAACACAACCACAACATAAAAAAATCTCCCCCTTGGCATTGATGGAAACACATGATGTGAAAAGTAATACCATCAACCCAACTAACTCTCCTCCAATAATCTCCCCTTGAGATTGTGCACTCTTCATTTCTCTTCTCTCCCACATTTTCAAATTATTTCTCTCCCCCTTTTACATCAATGGAAAAGGTACACATTCTTTGATTACATGTTTGAATCATCTGACTACTCCCCCTGAGTAGCAACCACCACAACATCAATCCATAATAAGATATGGCTATGAATTCACAGACTGATGCATAGACCTGCATCCTAGTTCTGATCAGGAGGGGAAATCACCCCTAGCTTGCCTTTGAGGTACTCAAAAGTATCCTTAGGCAACAACTTAGTTAATATATCTGCAATTTTCTCCTTGGTAGGTATATACTCCAGTCTATCTTCTTTTTCACTCACTTTATCTTTCAAAAAGTGATTTTTGATGGAGCTATGCTTTGTCTTTGAATGAGACATTGGATTCTTAGAAGTATTAATGACACTTGAATTGTCACAAAATATGACAATGGGTTCTTCATACTCGATTCTGACATCTCTCAACATTTTCTTCATCCACAATACTTGGGTACAACTGTTTGTAGCAACAATATATTCTGCCTCAATAGTAGATAATGAAACAAAATTCTGCTTTTTTCTTAGCCAAGATACCAATTTCTACCCTAAGAAGAATGCATCGCCACTAGTACTCTTCCTGTGATCACATCTCCTACCCAATCAGCATCAATGAAAGTATTCTAGATATGATCATCATCCCTTGGATACCAAAGACCAAGATCAACTACCCCTTTCAGGTATTTGAAAATTATTTTCACAATACTTACATGAGATCCTTTACGATCAGATTGAAATTTAGCAACCATGCATACATAATTCATTATATCTGGTTTGGTTTGAGTCAAATAGAGTAATCCACCAATCATTGACCTATGTCTTGTTTGATTTTCCTTAGGAGAATCATCATTCTGTGTAAGTTTGCATCCAGTTACCATAGGTGTACCAATTGGTTTTGAAT
The DNA here is from genome assembly GCA_007115665.2 of Sequoiadendron giganteum. NCBI lineage: Eukaryota > Viridiplantae > Streptophyta > Pinopsida > Cupressales > Cupressaceae > Sequoiadendron > Sequoiadendron giganteum. Next base: position 244,636,119 of record CM021109.1, read on the forward strand.
CTTCCATGCAAAACTTTTTCACCAACTCTTTCACATACTTAGAATGTGATATGAAAATTCCATCATCTAACTAAGTTATTTGAAGCCCTAAAAATAATTTCAGCTCTTCTATCATTGAAATTTCAAATTCACTTTTCATTTCATCAGCAAACTTCATACAGAAATTATCATCACCTTCAAAAATAATGTCAACAACAAAGACTTCAATGATCAATTCTTTATTCTGATCCAACTTGAAATACAAATTTATGTCAATAGTACCTTTATTGAATCCAAGCTTCAATAAGTATTTATCCAATCTAGCATACCAATCTCTAGGAGCTTTCTTAAGTTCATATAGAGCTTTCTTCAATTGGCATACTATGTCTTTTTAATCAATCAATTGAAATCCATCTGGTTGTTCAATATAGAATTCTTCTTCCAGCTCACCATTTAGAAATGCTGACTTTACATCCATCTGATAGACTTTATAATTCTTGAAAGTATCATAAGCAAGAAGTAATCTTACAACTTCAATTCTAGCAACAAGGGAAAACATTTCTTCAAAATAAATACCTTCCATCTATGGGTACCCTTTGCAAACTAGTCTTGCTTTGTTTCTAACCACTTCACCTTGCTCATTCAGCTTATTCTAGAACACCCACTTGGCTCCAATAAAATTTTTGTTTTGAGGTCCAGGAACAAGATCCCATGTATCATTCTTCTCTACTTGTATTAGTTCTTCTTTCATGGATTTCATCCAATGTTCATCTTTACATGCTTCATTAATATTGCTAGGCTCAACTTTGGAAATTAGACAATACTCTTCCAAAATTATTCTTCTAGTTTACACAACTTTTCTCTTATCTCCTATGATCTGACTATCAGAGTGATTTCACCTTACATATTTGGGAGTTTTAGGATTTTCTCTGAATTCTTGTTCTTGCATTCTTTCTTCTGATCTTCTGCTAGCCCCTGCCTCTTGGTTCTCTTGGTTCACTAGAACAATCTGAAGTTGATTCTATGTCTGAACATCATTGTTAGTATTATCATTTTGATCATCTGAATTATATCCACTATATCTGGATGGTCTAACAATATTTTCATCAACTTTGACATTTGTACTTTCAACCTTTTTATTTAAACTTTTATTAAAGCATCGGTAAGCTTTAATTTTAGTAGAGTAACCCAAAAATATTCCTTCATCACTTATAGCATCAAACTTTCCTATATCATCATCTCTCTTGATGTAACATTTGCTTCCATTTTTTTTGAAATAATTGATAGTAGGCTTATAACCAAACCATAGTTCAAAAGGTGTCTTACTAGAATTATTGTTGACATACACCCTATTAATGGTATACACAACAATACTTACAACTTCTCTCCAGTAGAAATGAGGAACATTTTCTTCCAACATCATGGTTCTAACAGTGTCTAGAATGCTTCCGTTCTTTCTTTCAACAACTCCATTTTGTTGAGGGGTCCGGGGAGTAGAAAACTATCTTTGGATTCCATTCTCTTCACATAAAGAATTGAATTCCTGGGAAGTGAATTCACCACCTTTGTCTAATCTTAGATATTTTATCTTCTAACCTATCTCACTCTCTGCCATAACTTTGAAAATTTTGAACTTATCTAATGCTTCATGTTTTTCTCTTAAGAAAGCAACCCATATCATTCTAGAATAATCATCAATGAGCAACATAAAATACCTTTCACCTTGTAGACTTCTGATTCTGGATGGACTAGATAGAGCTGTATGTATCAAATCTAGTAATTCATTAGAGCTATACTGTTTTCTTTGAAAATAATTTCTTGTCTGCTTTCCCATCTGACATTCTTGCACATAGTGTCAGTAGGCTTCACTAACTTAAGAATATATTTGAATTCTTGATTAGTGCTTATCTTGACAATGTTATCAAAGTTCACATGACACAACCTTCTATGCCATAGCCAACTTACATCAATCTAAGAAATTAAACAACTTTCACTAGCAACACTCAAATTAAAGATATTACCTTTTGTCTTTATACCTGAAGCAATCATATTTCCAGAAATTCCCCTTATTCTACACTTACCATCCTTAAATTGAAGATTGTAACCCTTGTCTACCATATGTCCAACACTTAACAAGTTACACTTTAAGCCTTCTACATAAATGACATCATCATCATTATGCTTACCACCAAAAGAAATAGTGCCTTTGCCATGAGTCACACCAGAAGTGTTGTCTCCAAATATTACACCACCTATTGGACTATCCACCAGCATCTCCCTTCGGGTTCACGACATGGTTTAATCGCTCCTGTGGATATTAACTAACGCTTGTATCAGCCATTGATAGGTCGATCTTTTGGTGCGACGACAAGGCCAACAATTGGTATCAGAGCTGGTCAAAGGTTCGAAACCCTCGGGTGACGCTAAGGGGGGATTGTTGGACTAACCAAAACATCTCATTTCAGGTTCATGACATGGTTTAACCGCCTCCCATGGATCTTAACTGATGCTTGTATCAAGCATTGACAGGTCGATCTTTTGGTGCAACGACAAGGCCAAAACCACCATCATAGTCTTCCAAGCTTATAAACTTGCTTTTGTCAGTAGTCATATGATGTGAGCATCCACTGTCAATTACCCACTCATCCTTTTCTTCAATTTTTTCTGCAAGAGCTTTCTCAACATTCACATTACTAGTAGATTCAGTGGACACCTGACCATTTTCCTTGATAGCAATAAATACCCATTCATCTTAATTTTTGGTTTCTTTATTAGATTCTTCATCAGTTACACCTTTTTCAACATAATAACATTTCCTTTGAAATCTAGTCTTCTCAAGTTTGTACTTAGAAACTCTTTCAGAACATCTAGATGAAAAATGACCTACTTTACTGCAAGAAAAACATTTGATAGGTAACTTTCCTTTGTAATTATCATGACCTCTGGCTTATCTTTTCATAATCAATGCTTCCAATTCTTCCAATTCTTCCAATTCTCTTCATCTTCAATCTTTTTCATTTCATCTTCATATTTGAATGTGCTTTTGGAACTCTCACCTAGATTGTTCTCTATTGGATTTTTCCGGATACTGTAGGTTTGAATGCAGATTCAGTCTTAGGAGTAGATTCACCAAATTCACTCAACTCAAATGCAACAAGTTTTCCAATCAACATGTCTCTTGTAATATTTGTCATGGTCCCGAGTTCATCAATAGCATGAGCTGCTATTTTGTAGGAGGGAGGCACAAATCTAAGTATCTTAGCCACAACTTCTTTATCATCCAAGGTTCCAACAACACATCTAATGTTCATCACCAGTTCATTTATCTTGTGAGAAATAGAGAGAATATTATCATCTTCAAGTCTTCCCATTTTCCTTTTAGACTTTGTAGCTTAGCACTCTTCACTAGTGCATCTCCTTCATACAATGTTTCCAACTTTTTCCAAATATGATATACAATCTTCATTCCTAACACATTATTCATCTCCAAATCTGTCAAAGCACTCAATAATGCTTCAATAGCCCTGGTATTAGATTCTTCTTGCTTGATCTCATCTTTAGAGGACAAACCATTCTGAGGAATAGTATATGCCCTATGTGTCATCTTCCATAAAGGTTCTCCAATGCACTTCAAATGACACTCCATTCTGACTTTCCATAAGGAGTAGTTTGTACCATCAAATCTAGGACTATCCTTCTTGTATGATTCCATCTCAGATCACGTCAAGCTGTTAGTATTATTTAGAGGAACTAGATCTGATACCAATTGTTGTCAAAAAAAGGATAGACAACTAGAGGGGGGGGATGAATCAGTTGTTACCAAAATCAAACTTATAAAACATTAATCAACCTTAAATATCAGATCTGGTAATTAACAATCTAAGCATAAATCAATAAAACATTAGAGACACATGAACACCAATATTTTATACGTGGAAACCCTATCAAGGGAAAAACCATGGTGGATGTTAGTCCACAAGATTATACCCTGTTAGAAGTATAATGAAGAATAAAAGAGGAATTCACTTGCATTTAGGCACATTGCCTAGAGCACATTGCTCAAAGGGAAGGTTCACTACCTTACATAAAATAATTAGATTAAATCCATTTGATGATGTTGAACTGAGAAATTAGCTTCTACCAAAGCCTGATTAGAGTTCTAATTAGGCGCACAAAAAATTCTACACACTCTTCCACACTCTACTCGAACTTCTTCACACTCTGCTCTACTTTGAATGATCTAACCTTAATTCACACATGTACATCACTTGTACACACTGAGCATTGCCTCTAAATGAGGAAAAAAAACACTTATATATATCTGCTATATGAATTTACATCCACTATTCAGTCGGCCTCAAATAAAGAATAAATTACAATTGTCGGCCTCAATACATGAATAAATTTCAATGCACACCAATACAAGTCAGTCACAACATAGTGAGGACCCAAAAAAAGACCTTGAAACATGAAAAAAAATAAAATATTAATTTTCTTGGATCCCCAATACTCTAACACCATCATGTTGGCCAAGAATATGAAAACTTGAGCACACATCATAAAAATATCTGATCACAAACACTTCAATCAATGTAGACGTACATTAAGGATATAGTACAATCTAGAATCATCCATGAACGCCATAGGTACATGTGTAACACATGAAATTACCATAGTTTCATCCTCTTCATCCAAGAACACCATCTACAAAAACCGAGTAACTATAGGAACACAAATGTTCATAACTTCCATAAATCTTAATGCAAACCTCTGAAACTTTTAGACAACATACTAGAAAGCTTCAACAAAAAACCCTTTGAAGTGCACCTTTAGATCTTCAATGTAAAGAAATTTCCAATAGTCTGACCTTCTTAGCTTCACTAGTTGCTAACAGTATTATTTTTACAATTTTCTCAATATCCTCGACATATATACACTTAAGCTTCATCAATGCTAATAGTGTTGACATCAATGACAACCACATATTAGCAACACAATCAAAAAATCCAATAGGAAAGGCCAACATTGATGGACCCTCAAGGCTTTAGTTGTCCCTTCAATTCTATCATTGTCATCCCTCCATATTTTGTCCATCATCCATCTTTGGTATTTTTACCAAACTATGTTGCCTCTGCACTTTCATGTAGGAAAGGCCATCATGAATGAGCCCCCAAGGCCTAGGTATTTTCTTTAGAGTGTGTCTATGTTTGTTGTGTCATCCCGAGTGTCCCTAACTAGTTAGCAACCATAAAAAAATTCACTAGCTTCAAGAGGTTTCAATCTATCTTAGGTACCCATTTTCATGTTGATCCTCACATCTATCCCCATCCATCCTTGGTCTTAGCAGGATACATCATTCCTCACATCAGACCCCATTAACCCCATCTACCTATCATCCTCATGGAAAAGGATATTTGAGATTTATTATGATTTCTTAGTGCTTTTTCATTTATTTTATCTTTTGAGGTTCTTGCTATACCTACTCAAGGTCAACACGATCCATCATATCATAGCGTGCTTTGATTGGTAGAACTAGGGGCATATCTTAGTTTTATGTGGTCATGTTTTCCTGGTTGCCCTGTCTAGTACCCACCAAGATCCTTTATGGTCATGTGTTATGTTGGGGAATCCTTTGTGTTTGTGGTTTTCCAATATTGGACCTACCAAAGCCCACGTGACTTTGGGATGTTGGACTAACCTTTTGTTTGTTGTGTTAGTCCCATGCACGTGACATGTAGTCACATTGGTTCCTGTTGGAATATTTTATGCCACCCTTGGATTCATATATTTTATATTGCATAATAGTCCATTACCACATTCCTGCAGGGATGTTTGTTCAGTCCTAAAGGTCCTTGGTGGGCCTATGGGGTAAGGAACTAGTGAAGGTGTTCACTGCCATACCGCAGTGGTCAACCAAAAGGCAATGTGAGGTAGTAGTAAGTTCACCACCATACTATGACAACCAATCAAAAAGAAACACAAGGTAGAAGTAAGCTCACCACCATACCATGACAATCAATCAAAAGGAAACAAGGGTTAGTGATAAGCTCATTTCCATACTGTGGTAGTCAAGTAAGTGATGTGCAGTGTAGCGGTAAGTTCATCTCCATACCACGATGGTCAATCAAAAGGTACCATAGGGTAGCGGTGAAGGGAACTGCCATATACCACGACAGTTAAGTAAGTGATGTGTAGTATATCGATAAGAAGGAAATTAACTGCTAAATGTGACCCACTGCCCTGCAACAAGTGTAAAGGTGATATGCAGTATAATGGGTAATGGTGGAGACCGAACGATTGGCGATCAATAGTCATGTTTTAATCTTGCATTGGCAATATGATCTTGGCCATTCATGCTCGATCTGATGGCCAATATTCAAACTTCAATGTTCAACTACTTCTATTCATGGTAGGTTTGTAGAATTGATGTCTTAGCAACATTCCTAGCTACTAGATCAAATTTTCATGCTTCTTCAAGGCTGTATTGATTGTTGATCAGTGCCATTACTCCTTGAGGTATTACAGATGCAACTTTCTCTTGTCAAGGTATGTTGTTATGATATTTTGTTGCAGATCTCATGAGTCCCCATCCCTATATTCATATGAGTCATCGTTCTTGGGCTTGTTCGAGTTGTTAGAGCCTTTATGCCTAGTTATGGTGCTCTATAATGGGAGAAATTCAAATCATTTTTAATTTGATTAAATTATTTTCTCTAACCATAGTTAGTTTACGGTTGGGATTTGAATTCAAATCTTGGTTATTATTTCCACCATAAAGATAAATATTATATATTTATTATGGGTTCTTCTTTTGGGCTCCTCTCACAGTTTTCTTTTGCAGAACCTAAATCTTGCATTCTACCATTGTAAAGTCTAGATTTTATGCTTAGTAGTAATAAATATTACTATTATCATTGGAATTTCTTGAATTTTTGAGTAAAATTTCTTACCTTTATGTCTGAATTCTTTTTTTAGTTGATTTGTTGATATTTGCTGTGATCCATAGAAAAGAAGAAACACATTGTAAATTTGCTCCATCACATTCTTTCCATTTTATTTTATCCTTCTATCCCTTTCCCTCTATGAGTTGCTAGATTAGAAGTAGTGATAGGTTTTAATTGTGCTAGGTTAGAAAAAATAATCTACACTTAATTTAGAAGAGGAAGCTGGCCTTCTCCGGAGACTTGACCTCAATTTGCAAGGTCCCACACCTTGAGGTCATTTCCATTGTGTCTTTAGAACATTGAAATCTTTTTCAGTAGGGTGTAGTTTTATGAGATAATAGTTTTTGGCATGCTTGATGGGACAAGAATAAATTTCATTTCATTCTGTTCAGAAAGTGGTACTACTCTCAACATTCCAGCCTTGAAGAGGCTCTCAAACAAGTACTTGGTGACTCTGCAATCAAGGAAGAACTCTTCCTTCAATTTGGTGATGCTGCTACTATCCTAGAACTATCAGCTGAAGATTAGACTTGCAAATTCATGCAAAGAATTTAAACAGGAGAATCTTCTAGAGGTAATTTCTACTATACTCAATTATTATTTTCTACTTCTAGAAGAAGAAATAGACAATCATTGTCACCCATAAGAAGTATAAATACAGGTCCTTCTGCTAGAGTCCTATCTATGCCACTTGTGGGTAGATTATTTTAGACTAAAAATCCTACCACCCATACAAATAGGACATTATTCCACATGGATTTACCTAGAAACCAACCCTTTGTATCTTTGACCAGTGGTAGCCCCTTAGTTTTAGCCCAAAGGGATGATATACCAATCAATGCCCTCAAAAGTATTCCTCATTTTACTGGTGAAACATCTACAACTCCAACAAAGAACATCATTGCTATGGTGAACATATGCTCAGTGCATGATGTAATAGAAGACAATGTGGCATCTATATTACTTTCCACTTTATCAAAATCTAAAGCGCTATAGTGGTATAAAGGTATTCCACCTAACACCATTCATAACTGGGATGAGTTAGGATATAATTTATGCAAGCACTTTGAAGAAAAAAGTGATCACTTATCCTTGATTGAACAAATAACCACTATTAAGAGAGAACCTCATGAATTCATGAGTGATTTTAACTAGATATTTTAGAAAACTTGGGATGGAATCCCTACTCTAGTGAAACCTTCCCTTGAGTATATTTTCTTATATTTCTTAAGAGCTCTTAATAATGACATAGTCATTATGGTTCAGTCAATGGGAGGTAAAACTTTACTAGGTGCATTTGATGTTTCCATAAGGATAGAAAAATGTTTAATTCATATGGGAAGATAGCTCCTAGGCCACCAATTCCTTTATTTCTAGAGCTTCCTTTGTAGCCAATGGTGGATTCTTTCCCAATGGCTCCTTTTCCAATGGTTTCTACAAGCCAACCTTCCACTTTGGTTTCTATCTAGAAGATTTGCAAACCTTGCTCTGAATTATGAATAATGATCTAGTGTCAATAAAGAGGTGATAAGATCAAAATAATAGGCCTTATTAGTTTCAAAATCAGGGTTATCAACAAAATTGGCCACCTTATCAAGGAAAAAATTAGTGGAATCATACTAAGCCCATGAATAACATGTATACACCTAATACCAACAATCCTAATACTTTAGTTCTAGTGAAAAATAGTCTAGCACAAGAGAATGAATGGTGTTACCCTTGTGAGCAAGCTCATTATCAAAATGCTTTCCAAAATGGAGAGTTTGTGCAAACTTTAGTATCTCAAAATGAAACCTCTACTTAAGACTAGTAGATTGGCACAAGCCAAGTAGCTTCTAGTAATCAAGGTCATACATGTGAGGAATTAACATTCATCATTTGGGGTCAAGAGGATTTTTGTGGTGTAAATAAAGTAGGTGTTGATACAACAACCCAAAATAAAAGATCAAATTAAAGAGAAATGGAGGGTGGTGCAACTTCCATGGTTGGGCAGGAATCCATCTCTCAGCAACCTCAATCAAGTGAAAATACTATACCAACGGATATAAAAACATAGGTTCCACAATCAAATCATCGTGTTAATAGTCATAAACAAGTGGTGGAGCAGCCTAAGATCACACAAGCAATGAGAATCAACCCTATTCCAAAGGTTCCCTCTAAAGCCAACTAACTCCCTTTCAACATAGTGGATCAAGTGAAGAAAGCCAATCTGTATGTTACTATGTGGGAGGTTGTATCTATCCCATCACAAAGGGATTTTCTACAAAAAGCTTTAAAGGAACATAAACAAATGAAAATTTTATAAGAAAAGGAGCAAACTACTCCATCAATTATCCTGGTGCAACCCAAAGAGGAAGGGAATCCAAGTAAAATTAGTAATCCACCTCCCTTCTATCTTTCTCTAATTACTGGAAATCATATAGTGCATAATTGTATGATAGATTCAAGGGAAAGTAGTTTAGTCATGCCTAAGGGGATTGCTGACATGCTTGGTATCAAGTATGAACTCAATGGATATTAAAGTTTTATAATTAGATGGAATTGTTGTCATACTGTGGGGGTAATTAAAAATTTTAAGTTGTCCTTGCATGCATGTCTTAGCTATGATGCATTGCAAGAAATTTCAGTCATAGACCTCCCTACTCATTTTTCCATATGCTTATCTAAAGATTTCACTACTAAGATAGGTGGGTACTTATCTATTGATTGGTCTCACATGCTATTTAGAACTAGACATGACACTAAATCAACCATCAAATCCAAGCCTATAATAAAATATCATCTAGAACCTTACACTCCTAGTCCAATAAACATGAACCAGACATTGCATGATCAAAAGGAAGAGTGTTATGTTCATGATTTTGAAAATCCTATAGAGGAGGTCCCTGATTATTTTTTGGATGAATGGAGTGATTCTTTATAATTTGACCCACTTATTGAAGCTAAAATGAAGGATTCTAGTCTTGGAACTTATTGCATTCATGAAAAGAATGCTACTATCCCCAACCTCATAAAATCTCAAGATGACTTAGGGGGATTTTGGAAGACATTTTTTGACGGTGCTAGAAATAAAATGGTGTTGGTTCTAGTGTAATGTTAGTATCTACAACCAAGGAGAAATACTACTTTTCTTTTAGGCTTCAATTTAGTTTCACTAACAATGTGGCTGAGTATGAAGCACTCATCCAAGGTCTCCAACTTGTATAGAAAATGTACATCAAATTGTTACAAGTTTTTGGTGACAATGAATTGGTTGTTCATCAAGTTCAAACTCAAAGCTCAACCAAGAATAATATGCTCAAATCCTATAAGCATAGTTTTTGGGATTTAATTGAGGTCTTGGAAGGTTTTACTATCCAAACAACTCCAAGAAATCAGAATAAATAGGTTGATAGACTTGCACCAATTGGTGCTTAGTTTGACATACCGACACATATTGCAAGTAAAAAGGAGCAACATATATCAGAATTGTGGTGAGGTTTGATATTCCAGATAATCAAGATCACTGGCAAGTCTTTGATAGTGACCAACAGATAGTGAATTTTCTACAAGATGAGGCACAATTTTCTAAAGGAAATGAATCCAAGGTGCAAAATTAGTATAGTGATCAGATTGTGCAACTGAGTAGCAACAAGCTACCAAATAGTGTTATCACCCTTGAAGGTATTTTCAACCCTAATGATCAGTTAAATAAAAAAAGGGTGAACTTAGTTGCAAAGGAGGGTGACTTCAAACCAATAGAAATTTTAGAGGGAACGTCTCTAAACTTGGGAAAGGTATGCTTTACCACTAAACATGATGTTTTCATAGCTCTTTACAATAGATACAATGATGTATTTGCTTGGAATTATGAAGAACTAAAGGGTTTTTACCTAGGCCTTTCCCAACATACTATTGAATTAGATCTTGATGCAAAACCTTTAAGTCAAAAAATGGCCTATAAATCCTAAGATTGAGCCTTTGATGAGAAAGGAGTTGGCCAAATTGATTAAGGCTAGAATAATTTTTCCCATAAAGAATTCTTCATGGGTTACAAATCTTGTTCCTATAAGAAAAAAGAATGGGGAGGTAAGAATTTGTGTAGATTTTAGGGATATTAATAATGCATTCCTAAAGGATCATTATCCCCTTCCCTCCATGGAGCAGATTTTTCAAAGAGTCAATGGCTTAGAAAGGTTTTCTTTATTGGATGGTTACTCAAGCTATAACCAAATTCTGGTCCAAGAATATGATCAACATAAGACAAACTTTACTACAGAGTGGGGCACCTATTCTTATTGTAAAATGCCTTTTTGGTCTAACACAAGTGCCACTTTTCAGAGAGCCATGGATATAGCATTTCAAGGTGCGTTTAGACAATTTTTTTTGGTCTACTTGGATGATATCATAGTCTTTTCAAAGCATGCAAGTGACCATTTTAGTCACGTTGGGAAAGTATTTCAGAAATGTAGGGAATATGGTATTTCCCTAAATCCAAATAAATGTGTCTTTTCCACTAATTAGGGAAAATTTCTTGGACACAATTATTCAAAGGATGGATTGGTCATTTATCTCCTAAGAGTAAAATCTATCTTGGCAATCCCATTGCCCAATCATAAGAAAGGATTGTAAAGTTTCTTAGGCACAATTCACTTTGTGAGGAGGTTCATTCCAAACCTTTCTACTTTGGTAAAACCTCTTCTATGCTTAAGAAAAATATGGTCTTCAAGTGGACCAAAGAAGGTAAAGATAGTTTTGAGGCTATCAAACAAGAAATTTCTCAGGATCCTACCCTTATCAATCCTAATTATGACAAGGATTTAATTATTTATACCTTTGGAGGTGAAGCAAGTATATCAGCTATTTTAACTTAGTTAAATAAGGAAAATATGGAGCAACCCATTGCTTTCTTAAGTGAAGTACTGAAGGATTATGAGGTCAAGTACAACTAAATTGAAAAGAAAGCTCTTTTTTTTGTTAGAGAATTGATTTTTTTTAGACATATGTTGTCTAATAACAAGATACAACTAATGGCGCCCCATGTTAGCATTAAAGAGTTCCTATTGAGCAGAGATATCAATGAAAAAAAGGCTGGATGGATCACCAAGGTGATGGAGTATGATGTTGACATCAACATCACCAAGCTAGGAAGAGGCAAAGGGTTGTGTGGAAAATTTGTCTCAACATTTGAGAATCATACTGAGTCTGCTCTTATGCTACAAGAACAACAAGCACCAAATGAAAATATACAAGGAAGCTAGTTGCATGATATGACTACCTTTTTATAGGAAGGTAGATATCCTACAGGTCTATATAGGGCCAAAAGAAGAAATTTCAGATTATAGTCCATTTCCTATGTCATAGTGGATGACATACTCTTCAAAAAGGATTTCAATAGAGTCCTATTAAGATGCATAAAAACAAATTAGGTCAACAAAATGCTGAAATAATTCCACGATGGCTCTTCAAGTGGCCATTTTTCTACAAGGATTACTAGTGCAAAGATTATGCGGGTTGGTTATTATTGGCCAACTTTGTTCAATGAAACCCACAAATGGGTGTGTGGTTGTAAAAAGTGTGCTTTATTTTCAAAAAGAAAAGGTTGGATACCCTCCCTCTTCACCCTATTCAAGTTGATCAACCATTTACACAGTGGGATTTGGATTTCATTGGCATGATAAATCCACCATCAAACATTGTTCATAAGTGGATTTTGACGACCATAGAATAATTTACCAGGTGGAAAGAGGCAGTTGATTTGAAGGATGCCATTGATGCTTCAATTTTGGAATTCGTTGATGGAATTGTTACTAGATTTGGCACTCCTTCCACCATTATTTATGATAATTCCAAGGAATTTACCAATTCCCAGATCCTTATTAGGAAATGAAGGATGACATTTACTTGAATACCTCATCTAATTACTATCCTTAGGGTAATGGCTTGGCTGAGTTTTCAAATAAAAATATTATCAGGATTATCAGGAGGACAATTGAGGACAACCAAAGTGTTTAGAATAGAAAGTTGAAGATGATTCTTTGGGCTAATACAAAAGAATAATTGTTAGTTCTCCTTTCATTCTAGTTTATGGAAGGGAAGCAAGGTTACCATTATCATTGGGGTCACCTTCTCTTGAGTTGGCACATTAGCTGGAGTTAGAAGAAAATGGTGCTATGACAGTAAGGTTGACTGAGCTCTTGGAGTTGGAAGAGACAAGGAAAAAGTCTATGCAAGTTATAGAAACACATCAACCACAGGTCAAAATAAATTTTGACAAGAGGGTAGTTTATAGAGTGTTCTAAGAGGGAGATCTAGTGCTGAAATGGGATGCTTATAGAGCTAAAGATGGAAGACATTCTAAGTTTTATGACATTTGGAGTGATCCATATGTCATCACCAACTGCAAGGAGGCTAATGCATTCAATATTTCCAAGTTGGATGGTGAGGTTCTTCCAATCTCAGTCAATGGGATTCATCTCAAACCTTATTTCTGATAAGTTTTGAGTTTTCATGTATATATTGTAAATGTTTTTCTTTCCTTGAAGTGTGTTTTCACACCCTACATTCTCCTTAAGGGAATACATTCTCTTATCTTTCATGCTTTTCTCCAAGTGTTTCTACACATGTTTTGTTTTTCTTTGAGGATGCCTAGCTGTTAGTTGTACCCTCATGACTCTATGCCCAATGGGCTAGTAAGGCCTCTAGTTTCCATGATTAGCAGACAATCATCCTATAGATTTTTCCAAAATGTTGGCATATTTTATGCCACCCTTGGATTCATATATTTTATACTACATAATAGTTCATTATCGTATTCCCCCAGGGATTCTTTTTTAGTCCTATAGGTCCTTGGTAGGCCTGTGGGATAAGGAAGTAGTGAAGGTGTTTGCCGCCATAATGTGATGGTCAATCAAAAGGCAGTGCAGGGTAGCAATAAGTTTGTAGCCATACCGTGACAATCAATCAAAAGGCAACATAGGGTAGCAGTAAGTTCACCGGCATACCGCAATAGTCAATCAAAAGAAAACACATGGTAGCAGTAAGTTCACCACCATACCATGGCAGTCAATGAGAAGGTAGTATAGGGTAGTGGAAAGTTCACCACCATACTACGGTGGTAAATCAAAAGTTACCACATGATAGTGGTGAAGGGCACCGCCATACCATGACAATCAAGTAAGTGATGTGTGGTATAGCGATAAGAAGGCAATTAATTGCTAAATGTGACCCACTTCCCCACAACAAGTGTAAAGGTGATATGTTGTATAGTGGGAAACAATGGAGATCAAATGATTGGTGATCAATGGTCATGTTTTAATCTTGCATTTATAATTCGATCTCGGCCATCCATGCTTGATCCAATGGCCTATATTCAAACTTCAATGGTCAACTACACCTGTTCACGAAAATTTTGTAGAATTGATGTCTCAAGGAAATTCCTAGCTACTAGATCAAATTTGATCAACTATGGATCAATTTTTCAAAAATTTTAAAGGTTGTATTGATTGTTGGTCAGTTCCATTACTCTTTGAGGTGTTGTGGATGCTATTTTCTCTTGTTAGGGTAATATTGGTCTGATATTTTTCTACAAATTTCATGAGTCCCCATCCTTGTATTCATATAAGTCATTGTTCTGGGGCTTGTTCGAGTTGTTAGAGTCTTTATAGCTAGTTATGTTGCTCTATAATGATAGTAATTCAAATAATTTTTAATTGATAAAATTATTCTTCTCTAACCATAGTTAGTTTAGGGCTGAGATTTGAATTCAACTCTTGATTATGCTTGCACCATAAAGGAAAATATTATATCTTTATTATGGGTTCTTCTTTTGGGCTCCTCTCCCAGTTTTCTTTTGTAGACCTTGCATCTTGCATTCTTCCATTTTAAAGTCTAGCTTTTATGCCTAATAAAAATAAATCTTATTATTATCATAGGTATTTCTTGCATGTTTGAGTAAAATATCTTACCTTCATGTCTAAATGCTTGTTTTGGGTGATTTGTTGATATTTTATGTGATCTGAAGCAAAGAAGAAACACACTCTAAATTTGGTGCATCACCTTATTTCCATTTTATGTTATCCTTCTATCCCTTTTCCTCCTTGATTTGCTTGATTATAAGTAGTGATAGGTTTTCATTGTGCTTGGTTAGACCAAAACATATACACTTAATTTAGAAGAGGAAGTCAACCTTCTCCAAAGACATGACCTCAATTTGCAAGGTCCCACACCTTGAGGTCATTTCCATTGTGTCTTTAGAACACTAAAATCTTGTTCAGTAGGGTGCAGTTTTATGAGATAACAATTTTTTGGCACACCTGGAGGGACAAGAAGAAATTTCATTTCATTCTATTGAGAAAGTGGTACTACTCTCAACATTCCATCATTGAAGAAGCTCTCAACCAAGTACTTAGTGACTCTACAATCAAGGAAGGAATCTACCTTTAATTTGGTGACACTGCTGCTAACTTAGAACTATTAGTTCAAGATGAAACCTGCAAATTCATGCCAAGAATTCAAACAAGAGTATTTTCTAGAGGTAATTTCCAATATATTTAGCTATCATTTTCTACTTCTAGAAGAAGAAATAGACAATCATTGTCACCCATAAGAAGAAATATAAATACATCTCTTTCTCCTACAACCCTATCTATGCCACCTGTGGGTAGATTATTTCAAACTAAAACTCCTGCCACCCATACAAATAAGATATTATTCCACATGTATTTACCTAGAAACCAACCCTTTGTATCTTTTACCGATAGTAGCCCCTTCATTTTAGCCCAAAAGGATGATATACTAGTCGATGCCATCAAAAGTATTAATTATTTTACTAGTGAGACGTCTATCCTTTCATCTCCCCCATTTTCCATCCTACCATATATCATTTCACTTTACCATTTTCATACCCATTCCTATCATTTTCATTCCTAATCATTGGATTTTGGTCATGCAAGTGAGTTATATCCCACCATTTCTATATCTTTCATTCATCCTTTCATCTTTTCCATCTTTTCCATCTTTTCTATCATCTCATTATCATTTTAGTTGTATAGAATAATATAGATTTGTTATTCTAAGCACATTTTCATCAATCCTCTTCATTTTACCATCTCAGAAATCTTCTTAGGATAATATATATTTGTTATTCTAAGCATATTTTCCTCTATCATCTTCATTTATTTCAACAATCTCACATCTCAATCCAATCTAATCCATTCAATCTAGCACACATCATCTACTCACATCTTTGGTCTTATTCCTAGCCTTGCTATAAGCCTTGATCCAATCATCATCATCATCATCTAGATGTATCCTTCCCTATCCTTTGTGTTGTTTCTGGATATATCATTCCCTCATCAAAAAAACTCTCATCATCATCATTGGGATGTATCCTTCCCTATCCTTGTGTTATTTTGGGATATATCATTACCTCATCAACAAAACTATTATCATCATCGGGATGTATCCTTACCTATCCTTTGTGTTGTTTTGGGATATATCATTCCCTCATCAACAAAACTATCATCATCATCATCATCATCGAGACGTATCCTTTCCTATCCTTATGCTATTTTGGGCTATATCATTCCCCCATCAACAACACTCATCATCATCATTGGGATGTATCCTTCCCTATTCTTTGTGTTTTCAAGATATATCATTCCCTCATCAACAACACTCCCATCATTATCATAAATGGGATGTATCCTTCCTAATATTTTTGTTTTTTTTGGGATATATCATTCCCTCATCAAGAAAACTCCATCCATCCATCAATCAATATTGGCTTGTAGCTTGACCAGGGAAACATTACATTTTTCCTTGAATATATTTGTGCTTGCTTGCTTCTCATCTTCTCCATCCATTATATTTTCATCCTCCCATCCCACATTCTATTCATAATTTTGCATCATCTTCCCCATCTACCCTTGCATCATCTCATCCATTTCAAGAGCACACCAATGTTCTCTTGAAATTACATGTCCTCTTGAAGGGCATCCTCAATCCTAATATTCATCTTCATTCTCATCATCTTTCTTCCTTGTGACTCCTTTGAATAACTAGGGAATCTTCCCTAATCCAACCATATTATTCTAGGTACTATGTTTTAATCTTTTTTGAAATGATGCTACTTCATAACACCGGCTCAAAGAGAAGCAAAATATAGACACTGAAAATTGACCACTTTCGTTTGGTCAATTTACCCCTAACTCAACCAATTTCATATCCTCTATATTAATTAAATAATACCCCATTATTTAATTAATACTCATTATCCATTATCCCTTCATCTTAATCTATTTATTCTATCATCTTAAATCCTAGCCTAAAGAAAATAATCACCTTTAATTATTTACTCCCATCACTTATCCCTTTACTCCAAAAAATTAAATAATTAATCTATTTATTTAATTCCCCTTATGTCACATCCTCCATAACTTTCCTCTTATCCTAATTAATTTTCATAACCTTGGATTAAGGAGGTGCACATTCCTAATCCTTTATTAGGGAGGTGTCACATCCTCCGTAAAATGAAAGTTGTCCCTAATCTTCCTCCATTAGTCTAATTCTCCCATTAATCCCTAACTTGCACATCTTAATCCTTGATTAATTAGCCTAGTATAATCCATGGTCAACCCCCTAATAAATGCTAGCCAATACCCCAATGGAATTTTTAATTCCATTTTATTAACCCAACACCTTTTGAGGAATTTTTAATTCCTCACCCCATTCCCGAAGGAATATTAAATTCCATTTATTTATCCAATGTCTCTAGAGGAATTTTTAATTCCTCCCCACATCTCCCAAAGAATTTTAAATTCATTTTATCTTTCCCCAAGGAATATTAAATTTCTTTTATCCTTCTTATGCACATTAAAAAAGGAATTTTTAATTCCTTTGGTCAACCCTTGATCTTCTTCCCTCTTTCAATCTCCACTGTCCATTCCCATCTCCCTTGGCTAAATGACTAACACTTAGTCATTTTGGTATACTACCACATTCGACCATATTATAGCACATTCAACTACACTCATTCATCACAATCTCTTAATCCATTCTTGCATCCATTATCATCTATCCTCACTTTGCATCCACCATATTTGCATCCAAATCAAGCAAAAGCAAGTCGTTATGCTGCCAAAATTGATATAGAGAACACATATCAAGCCATCAAAAGAGAAAAAAAAACTCATTGAGCTCAAACAAGGTAATATTTTTATTTTGGTATTTTATTTCTAAGTTTGAGTTTCAACTTTAAGCTCTAATCCGAGTGTTTTGTTTTGTTTTGATCCTTTTTCTTGAGTTTATTTCTTGCATTTTAGATAGGAATTTCACCTGCACACATCATTAACCCTATTTTCCTCTATTAATTAAATAATCTCAAATCATTGAATTAATTCACTATGCCATCACCTAATTTAACTTTATTCCTCCTAATTAATTAAATAAACACAAAATATTTAATTATGTCACTAACATTACTTATTCATATAAATTAATTGAATAGTTATCTTTAATTATTTAATTAAACCATTTCCCTTATCCAAATTTGAATAATTAAATCAATTATTCAAACTCCCTAAAATCACTCAACATGGTCAATAAATAAATACCTTTGTTTATTAAAGTCAAATACAACTTGCACATTCCTCTCAAACATTAATTAATTATTAAATTAATTAATACATCCTCACATATCTTGATGGAATAAATCATGATCGCCGATTTCTCAATCTATTTCCCAATCCCACTAATCAATTAATCTAATCCCACTAATTGTACAATTAAATCCCTTAATTGGATTGATCAGATGAGTTGACTGATCAATCTATTTCCTCTCAACGGTTCTCAACCGTTGATCCTAATCTTTCATTGTTGAATCTTGATTGTTCACCTGAAAATTGTAATTCTATTAAAAAACCTTCATCCTTCTGACAAACAATTGAACAATCTGGAGAATTTGTGGAGAGGTCATGTCAAATCGACTTTGACACACATTGAGCAAATACTTGCATTCAAGATTACCATTACTATTACATTTGAAGCTTTTGAAAACATGGAGGCTTCATATTGTTCAAGTAATCCAAAATTCATTATCATTACGAATACACTCCAACATTGGATGGTAAAATTGTAGTCTTTGAATTTGTTTATGTTCTCATTTCTGCTAACATTTCTTGTTGAATTCATTGCTTTACAATATAATTTCATGAATAGGTTGGGATTTATCTTGTTTTGATTTCAATTGATTTATTTTCATCGTTGTATTCCATTGATCCATTTCCCCCTTACATAGTTTGACACGCCTAGTAGGGCCTAGATCCTTAACTCTAACATTTATGTCAAGTTTTATGAGTAGTTGCAGGTTCTCGGTCGCGAACGTCTTTTATAGGAATCACTTTTGCTAATTGGGATGTTTTTATCTTAAATTATAAACATGATTGTCACTATTATTTTTCTACTTTCATCCTAAATATAATCGCTATCAACCTAAACCTGGTTGCTATTGCCAAGGAAAGCCGCTATTGTCTTTTCTATCTTGCATGCTCCTAACTATAGGAATTTGAAATAACATTCTAGAGCTGCTTTCATCCTAAATATAATTGCTATCGACCTAAATCCTATCACTATCATCTAAAAAGGCTACAGTTGCACTAAATATAGGGTCACTATTGCATGTACTAGGTCCACTATTGAATTTTTTTTGGTTATGTGTCAGTTTTGCAAACTTTTTAGATTCACAGTGTATCTAACCCTATTGGTTGTTTTGTTGTGATTTTTGAGATTTTCTAACATTGTTGGTGCAACTTTTGTGGTTCATTGTGTATTTTTTTTTAAAAAAATAATCGTTTACTGGTAGGGTTGACGAATAGTCCAAGGATTTTAAAATTTTCAAGAATTTGTAAGAATATTTTTGAAGTTTTTAAAACATTTACATTTGGTGCTTTTAAAATGAATTCACTTTCCTTTGGTGCACTAAAACTGAACAAGACAACATGAATATTTAGATTTGGTGCTCTTTGTTAGAATCAAACATGCTTTGATACCATGTTAGAATCAAACATTCTCTGATACCATGTTAGAATTAGCTATGGATGCCAAGATCTATGGACCAAATGGAAAGCACAAAGAAGAGAGAAAATAATGTGACAAGAATAAACTTTATTCAATGTCAATATGATAATGATATCCTTCAATGTTGTACAAATGTAGTAGAGACCCCTTGGTTATATATCCAAGGTGAGAACATAGGAGTACATAAGATTATGACAAGTGTTGTAATCTTATGACATGAGACAACAATGAAAATCTATCACTCCACCTAAAGTGGAAAGTGATAATGTGATAACCACCAAAACTAGTGGATCACCCACAAAAGGTGGAAACCTAATCACATGATATTTACATGAAAGGTGGAAGTGATAAAGTAATAAGAAGATAAGTCCACCAAAGTTGGAAAATCTCCAAAAAATACTATGTGGTCCCTAAGTAAACTTAACTAAGGTGTAATTATGACCTAGGATAAGGTAAAACACATTTAATTACACCAACACCCCCCCTTAAGTGCAAATTAGGGAGAATGTACACAAAAGAAAACAATGCAAGATGGGTCCCGACAACTAGGCCATGTTAGGTACCCATGTACAAATGCAATGCAATCTCTCACAAACGGAGAAAAGGAGAAAACCTAGTGGGACAAAACTCCTCCCCAAAAGAGAGATGAAATACAAAATAGAAATTCTCTAAATGAAGCATGAGAAAGCCAAAACCCCATGTGAGGAAAAAGACCCCCCCATCATAAGAGAAAAGTAGAAGAGAGACAAGGTAGCCCCCCCTCAATGAGATAACCTGCTACAAGAGAAGCACTTGATATACACTATGGAGTAACACTGAAATCCTCAATCTGGCAAACAAGGAAAGATACTTCTGTTTTCTATTGAAACCATATGCGAGTCACTGATTGACTCAAGGTGGAATCATGATAAAACAACAACAAACCCAATTCCAAGAAACACTAGAAAATTCATAAACTAGAACAACCCTGGAATCCATGAAGCAACAATAAATGAATAAATGATGCCCCCCATAAGAAGGAATAATATGATGAAAGAATCTGGAAGCTATGCGTATCTCGATGCTGATGCCAAACTGTGACAAACTGATCCATAGGAGCAAGTACCATGAAGATTTTGGAACATTAAACATAAAATGAATGGCCCTCAAACTGAGATGTGACCCGATGTGAATCTGATGTGATTCAGGATCATTAACCATAGGTTCTCAATCTGAGATGTGAACCGATGTGAACCAAAATGTGTCAAGCTATGAGCAAAATTTGGCCAAAAGAAACAACAAAATCTAGATACAACTCATGCGAGTTGTCATGATGAGATCAAAGTGCAACTACACTCTAATCAGATTATTATGCAAGAATCTCCATGATGAAACTTTATGTAAGTTCATTTATTACAATGCCCCATGATTGTAAAAGGAGAATATGCAAAACATGCATAAATTAAAGACAAAGTGCAAACCTAATGCACAAAAAAGAAAATAGTGCATGCATTGATGAATGTTCACATCTACCTCCATGATGAAAAATAACCTCAAATTTGTGTAGATGATCAAATCCGAAAAATGGCCTACACCACTATGAAGTGCTCAAAACTAGCTTTCTGTTGATATCTCGTTTGCCAAAAACGGACATCGTGGCCAAAAGTTATGAATTTTTCAAAAAATGAATTTAGCTTGCAGGAAACGGGTTTTCTAGCAAAAATGTTTATTTCTAATTTGATTTTTGGAAAATCTACTCATTGTTTGTAGACAAAAATAAAAACCCATAAATATTTTGATGCTAAAAACAAAACCCAAAAAATGTTTTTGGATCCAACAAGCAGAAGATAAAAAAATATTTTTTTTTGACCTTCAACTAGGAGAAAATGACACTTGATGCTTTTTGGATTGCGATTTTCTCCAGATTTGTGCAAGATATGCAAAATCTAAAAGATACCTAGTTCATATTTCAACATTGGCTACAAAACCCATAAATCGTTTTTCCTGCAAATGACCGAAAACTAGATTTTTGAAGCAAAAATGATGACAGCTCGCAAAAAACCCTTGCTTACCAAAAATGCAAATGGTGATCAAATTGAGTGAACCAAAAACCAAATCTGACTTTCTCAAGCCTTCTGGACACAAGGTGAACTCAAATTTGCACCAACAAGCTTCGATATGAACCTGCAATAAAAAACCAAAAGTGGATCCTCTCTAATTCTGGTACCTCTCTTTAGAAAAAGACTCTCCAATGGCACCCAACCCGCTCTGATACCATGTTAGAATCAAACATGCTCTGATACCATGTTAGAATTGGCTATGGATGCCAAGATCTATGGACCAAATGGAAAGCACAAAGAAGAGAGAAAATAATGTGACAAGAATAAACTTTATTCAATGTCAATATGATAATGATATCCTTCAATGTTGTACAAATGTAGTAGAAACCCCTTGGTTATATAACCAAGGTGAGAACATAAGAGTACATAAGATTATGACAACTGTCGTAATCTTATGACATGAGACAATAATGAAAAACTATCACTCCACCTAAAGTGGAAAGTGATAATGTGATGATCACCACAAATAGTGGATCACCCACAAAAGGTGGAAACCTAATCACATGATATGTCCATAAAAGGTGGAAGTGATAAAGTAATAAGAAGATAAGTCCACCAAAGGTGGAAAATCTCCAACAAATCTTATGTGGTCCCTAAGTAAACTTAACTAAGGTGTAATTATGACCTAGGACAAGGTACAACACATTTAATTACACCAACAACACGTCGCTTTTTGGACTGCGATTTTCTCTAGATCTGTGCAAGATATGCAAAATCCAAAACATACCTAGTTCAGATTTCGACGTTGGCTACAAAACCCATAAATCGTTTTTCCTGCAGATGAGTGAAAACTAGATTTTTTAAGAAAAATGATGACTCTAATAAAAAACAACTTGCAACAAACCCTTGCTTGCCAAAAATACAAATGGTGATCAAATTGAGTGAATCAAAAGCCAAATCTAACTTTCTCAAGCCTCTTGGATGCAATGGTGAACTCAAATTTGCACCAGCAACCTCCAATATGAACTTGCAATAAAAAAACCAAAAATGGATCCTCTCCAAATCTGGTACCTCTCTTCAAAAAAAGACTCTCCAATGGCACCCAACCTGCTCTGATACCATGTTAGATTCATAGTGTATCTAACCCTAAATATTGGTTGTTTTGTTGCGATTTTTGAGATTTTCTAACATTGTTGGTGCAACTTTTGCAGGTTCATTGTGTATTTTTTTTGAAAAAAATAATCGTTTACTGGTAGTGTTGATGAATGGTCCAAGGCTTTTAAAATTTTCAAGCATTTGTAAGAATATTTTTGAAGTTTTTAAAACATTTACATTTAGTGCTTTTAAAATGAATTCACTTTCCTTTGGTGCACTAAAACTGAACAAGACAACATGAATATTTAGATTTGGTGCTCTTAAAATGAATTCACTTTCCTTTGGTGCACTAAAACTAAACAAGACAAGTTGAACATTTACATTTGGTATTTAAAAAAAAAACCACTTTCCTTTGGTGCAATAAAATTGAATAAGACAACTTGAACATTTATGTTTAGTGCTTTAAAAATGAATTTCTCTTTCTCTTGGCTTATGGAATTTTTTGTTTGAAGTCTCAAATATCTGAAATTGGTGCATTTAAAAAATGAATTGTTATCTTTAAACACATCATTTTTGGGCTTAAAATCAAATTGCAATAAATTGTATACCGTGTCCACTGTGATTGGCAAGCCATGTGCATATCCTCTTCCCCTATGTCTTTAGATGATCCTAGGTGACAAGAAAAACTTTGGGCTCTTGGAATATTTTTTTATATCATTCCCTTGTAGATCAGGCATGCCTTGAGATTATATCCTACACTGGAGAACTCAAGGAAATCCAAAGTGTTTTTTCTCTCAGGAAACTATATAAATTGATTAAGGCTAAAGCCGTGATCTAATTGGTGAGTACCTTGCTAATAGTTCCATTCAAAAAATTGAGGTATCCACATTTGTGTGAGGTATAATTAATCCCCTAATAGGAGTGATTAAATCCTTAAGTGACTTCCTGGATGCCCGCAAGGAACTAAGTTCTTCGAGTAGTGACTAAACACCTTATTTTAGTTAACTGTGTATTGGAGATATTTTCAATGCAAGGGATGTGTACCATACCTTGAACCTTTTTACTCACCATATGAACTCTCTTGGGTTGAGATAGAAATCCTTGGCTTAGAATAAGCTAATTTTAGCTTTCTGGGGGAAGGGTAATTTGGGTTATCCTTCCATGCTACGAGGCCCCTATTTTTCCACTCTCACAAAGACTTAAGTGTATACATCCCTTTGAGTGTCCCTACCCTTGATTTGAAGGATATTCTAAGTTGTGTGCCTGGAAGTGCTACCACTGGCTTTGCCCTTAGAGATAAAACAACTTGAAATATTTTTGATGTGTTATTAAAAGTATAAATGGGCTGATTTTGGCGTATTGTCATCAAAACATTATGATTAATTCATATAGTTTGTTTGCTATGTTTTATCACTTGCTATATCTCAAAAATATTGCCTTGAACATCAGACTAAAAAAATATCTAAAACTTACAAAATTATCAAATAAATTGCCATCACAAAATTGGAAACTACTAAAATAGAGTTGCTATTGTCAAGTTTTACTAATACTGTCTCAAAAAATTATCATATTTGACCTATATTTTGCTCTCTATTGATACTTTAACTGCTATTTCTATCACTGGTTCATGACACTCAATGTCAAAAAAAAGTCACTTTTGAAAATCTCACTATAGTTAGTCTTAAAACATAATCAATATTGTTCTAAAATCTTGTCACTATTGCCCTAATTTCCTTCCACTATCAACCTACTTGCAGGCTTGCCTCAAATTGTCAAAACAACTAATTTTCAAACATTGGCCTAAAAACTCCATTCAGTTATCAAAGAACATTATTATACCTATCAGTCAAAATCCAACATCACCATCCTCCACCTTGGACTTGGTTTACATAGGGCTTGTAACTACCATATTTTGAACACAACACCAAAATCAACATTTACACCATAGCTTATCAACATCCTTCAACATCACCAGTCAACAATAAAAAAAATCAACCTAGCCTTGAACACATAGTGAACACAAGGAATCAAACCATTATCTTGCTAGAGTTTTTAGAGCAACCTTTACTTGCAACCTCATGGCTAGTTGAAGTTAAGAAAGAACCATATCCTCTAAGACATAGAAAAATATTGATTTGTCTTGTGAACTATTGTGTTCTAAACTAGCATCAAATCAAAACATCAAAAATCAAAACCTCATTTATCAAACAACACCCAAAATTGGCTCATCTCCTTGTCATAGGGTTGAGTAGAAAAATCTTACCATCCAACATCAAGCTTGTTCGTCCACATATCACAACATCAATCCATAAAAAAAAATAATAACCTTTGTCCAAAAGGTATACACACATCCCATTTGTACATCATCCTATCAAATAAAATTTCAAAACACAACAACATTCCATTTCCATAGGTTGTCATATCAAACTTATCAAGGTATTTTGGGTTTGTTTATGACTACAATGAGATATCAACACAAAAAGAAGATGGAAGCCAAAAATAGTAGCTCCAATATACCAAAAACCAATACCACCTACAAGGAATATCAACCATGGGGTTATGATCATAGGACATAATCAACTCCGAAAGAACAACCAACATTCAAGGCACAACCAAATCAAACAACTAGTGATGATGGCATATGCCTTAAACATCAAGACATGTTTGCTAAAAAATATAATTAATCTCCCAATCCCATGGATATGATCATAGAGGATTATGATAGTGATGAGTAAATCATTGATGAATTAGTTTTAGAGCGTTCCCAAGATCCAAAAATGCAGAAACTAATGGACAAGATGATTGGGAAGGATCCTAACACATATTTACTCAAGCTAGCACAAAGTGGAGCTAAGCTACCTACAGAATTTAACGTTGAAATTCTTAAGGAATCTCATTCCTTTGGGAGACCACTTAGTGGTAAGATAAATACCCAAAACAATGGTAGATCCCAAGATACCACCATTGTTCTCAAATGCACATATCAATGACCAATATTTTCCCCAAAATGTGGAGAATCCATTGTATAAACATCCATTACAAATTGAACAAGTGGTAGTAGCTCAACATATTCAAGAGAATCCAAACCTCTTGAAAAATAAAACATGTCACCACAAAATGTTAACAGAATGGGACCCAACATATATGAGACATCTTGGAATACCCAACAACAATGTCCCAATACTAATATGAAAAACATGGGAAACCTTCCACAAAGATGACCACAACAATATGTAGTGAACCAACAAGGAAAAACCCCTTCACAACCCCAACTACATGTTAAAAACCCACCTCAAGGATAATATATGTACCAACAACCACCCCAAGATCAAAGCATGTATCAAGGAAATATTCAAAACTAAACTCAATACATGCATTAAAAAAAATACTATGCTCCTAACACACAAAATCAATATGGATCATCATCAAACCAAAAGCCTCAACATAAAACATATGTTTCAACATCACCCAATGCCAATAACCAACATCAAATGTATGTTAAACCACAACAAAACACACACCTACAAAATCAGGCACCCAATCCTCCACGACCCAACATTGGTGCACAACCTTCATCACAATACCAAACCTACACACCTCAAACACAACACAACATACCTCAACCACAACACAACATACCTCAACAACAACACAATTTACCTCAACAAAAATACAACCTACCTCAACAACAACACAACGTACCTCAACAAAAATATAGCCTACCTCAACAACAACATAACATACCTCAACAACAACAAAAAATACCTCAAAAACAACAACAACAAAGTGTACCTCAACAACAAAAAGATCATACCCTCAATACACAACATGCCCACATCGGTCCTCAAGGACCCCATCCATCATCCTACACCCATATTATGGCCAAATGGCTATCATATATACAAACACCACAATATAACACACACAACATTGTGGGGAAACAAGGTTATAATCCCTCTCCTTATCAAATGAACACATCGAGTGACAATGTAACCTTACAAACCTAGAAACTCAACCAAAGGATATCAAAAATCCAAATTGGAAAGCCAAAGAAGATATATTCTCTACAAGACATATGTCCATATCCCTTTAATCAGTCCATATCTATGATACCCTTCCCAAAAAACTTTGAAATACCAAAATTTGAAAAATATAGGGGAAGAGGGGATCCAATAGAGAAGGTGTGAGAATTCTCATTAGCTTGCATGGATGTACAACATAATGATACCTATTTAATGAGGCTGTTCCCATGAAATCTTGTCGGTGCTACTATTGAGTGGTTCTCTCATCTACCACTTGGTATCAAAACCTTTGGTGAGTTGTCAAACAAAATTTTCAATAATTTCTCATACAACATAGAGAAAAATATAATAGTTCCCAATCTATACATAATTAAATAAAACCAAGGGGAATCATTTACTTCATATCTATAAAAATGGAGGCATAAAGATAGCAAATTGAAATGGCCCATTCCTGAGAAACAACTCATAGAAATATTTGTCTCCAACATACAAGAAGACATTAGCTACCAATTCACCATGTTGTGCCCTAATAATTTTGAATAAACCATCAAAATAGGTTTAATCATCAAAAGAGCTCTCATATAAAGGGGATTCATTAAAATATATAAAAGTAAAGATCAAGCTTCTAGTTCTAATGGAAAACCTAAAATATGGGAAAATAACAAAAATATTACCAAGGATGGAGTGATAGATGCAAAATTTGTGCAAAACATACAACCACCTAGTAATCCATAGAACAATGTTGAAGCAGATCAAGCAAACTACCCTCAAAAAAATTAGCTTACATAACCTCAAAATAACCAACAAAACAACCAACAAAAAAATCAAGGTAGGATATTCAAAGAGGAATGTCAAGGAAAAATAATCAAACTACGAGAAAATTCACTCCATTGGGAGAGACTCTTGAGGTAGTTATACATAAACTCATCCAAAAGAACCTTATCAGGCTTCCTAATCCTGATTAAAACAACTTATGACGAAGCAAACTTCAAACCCCCTTGGTATAATAAGAATGATCAATGTGAATTCCACAAGATCAAGGGTCACACAACAGATAACTGTATGAGACTAAAAAAAATTGTACAAGACTTGATAGAAAAAGGAGAGGTCAAAATTGAACATTGTCCTAGGTCCTTTGGTAATAGAGACATGGGAATATACAAGGGTTCACTCCCCTACCATTGTAGGGGAAATGAAAAAGGTAAGGGATAAGATTAATGAAAAGCCAACTTCACCTATGATGAAGTCATAGGAACCATTTGTCAAGCCAATAAAAACATCAATGTCATGAATATACTAGGAAAAATCCTTGAATGTAATGTGACTACATGAAGAGGAAAATTCACAATCCAAGGAGCCCCACTTCCAACCAAAGTCACCATCGAGCCTTCCATTGACTATAGAATTGTTGACCAATTGAAGAAAACTCCAACATTAATCTCTATCCTTGAACTTTTAAATTTATCACTAGCACATACAGAGATCTTAACATTGATGGTACCATTGATCAATTTCAAGTCATGGTTGGTACCATCACTTCACCCCATCACTTGGATTTTTTTTGAAAAAGACCTTCCACAAAGAGCCTTTCATTATCAAGCTTTGTATATCAAGGTTTGTGTCTATAAAAATAAAATCAAGAGAGTCCTAATAGATAGGGGTGTAGGTTTAAACATATGTACCCTAAAAATGGTAAAGTAGCTGGGATATTCTAATGACATGATTGAAAAGAACAAGAGTATCACCATAAGGGCTTATGGTGATATGGAGAGAAAATCTGAGGGCACAATAAGACTTCCAATACAAGTAGGGCCACTTATAGCAGAAAAAACTTATCAAGTACTGGATCTTGAGTTTCCATACAACCTTCTCTTGGGATGCCAGTGGATCCATGCAATGCAAGAAGTCCCTTCAACCTTTAACCAATACTTAAAATTTCCTTACAATGGTAAGGAAGTTACAGTATACACCGATCCTAAACCATTCCATTATTGCTCAAGCTTGGAGAAGAATTACAAAATTCTCTTTCGAATACATAGTAACAACATATCATTCCACTAATTTCCCTATGTCAATCCCACATCACTTGCTTCAACCTCAAATTCATCTACGTCAACCTCAAGTCCACCAAAATCTAACATCAAGATCCAAGTACTTGACAAGGGATATGGTTGATACCATTTCAAATAATCCTTCTACATTAGGGGGCTTCCCCCATCACCAAAATCCTACAAGCGACCAAAGGAAATAAAGCATGTTCAAGATATCACATATGAAGTCAAACCCACTATCTTCACCAAATGGGGAGACATGAAGGATGAAGTAGTATTCAAAAAATACCTCTCATCATGGATCTATAAAGAAGAGCAAGAGGAAAAGGAATAACTACACCCCCTTCCCATGGATCTTAGCAATAAAGGTTATCAAATAACAAGAAATATGGGATACACTATGTTGACGATGATGTTAGTCACACACCAAGTTAGATAAATCCTCACAGACACACCACATGAACCTATCCTTACTTGAAAGATTGCAATGGGACGGCCTAAATCATAGGCTAACTCAACTTAATCCCAAGGCTCGTTTATGTCAGGTCTTGAATTTACTAGGTTCACATTAGGGTTCATTGTGATGATGTTGTTAATCATGAGGGGTAAATGGTTCCTTTTAGACTTTAAAGGCATCATAAAGATAAACAAAAGATAATCTCGGTCCTATCATTTAACAACTTCATGCAATCAACAGATTTGCAATAAAATTTCATGAACTTAAAATAAATTGCATTTATCCAAGTAGATTTAGCTTTAATCATTCAATAATATCATGGAATAAAAATATTTGCAATAAAACTCCATACATTCATCTCTTTTTTTGAAACATTTTTTAAAATTTAAACATCTATTCTAAAATAAAGCATAAAAAATTACTGAAAAAGTAAAATTTCTCCCAAGTATTATCCACACATGCCTCAAGAAATAACCAAAATAGAGAAAACTATTCCATGCATCACCAGAATAGTTTCAGTATACACCCTTAAACAATGCAACACATAGTCTTGTCTGATAGGAACAAACAATCAATTACCTATGATTTCATATCAGGAAATATATTTCAAATTATCTCCAATATTGACTAACTTCTAATGAAACATTCAATTTTTTAATCTGGAGTGGAAAATAAAATAGGAAAAAGAATAAAAATTGAAAAAGTTTTGGTTCTGTGACATCCACAAATTTTGAACTTAACTTAAAATGACCCATCTCCCAACCTTTTATAAGAACAAGACAATTAGGAAATTCAATCTACACATGAGAGGAAATCGAAGGGATGAATCAAAACAAGGTGCGTGGGATATAACAACTGGTAGGAGAGTTGATAAATAAGTCAATGGATGCCAACCTTCTTTATAACTTTAAAATCTTTTAGGATCTTCATCTTTAAAATATAATCACGACATTAACTTGGAGCTGAGTAGATTGGTCAGTTTATTTTTAGGAACTTCCCATACATTTAGAATGATCAGGTGGACATAAAAAATAATCCACTAGATTTATGTTCCCACATTCAGGTTTGAGCTTGAATGAGACATATCTAGAGGTGAATTACCTCAGATCTAGGTACTCTCCTTCATCGCATGTGTGATTCCAGGCTTCCCGATATTTTTATATCTTAAGCTCTTCCTTCGCACATAATATTAGAGTGTACAACCTGACCTATTTATGTCACTACTCATGATCCAAATTTTCCTAACCATCCATACCCAAATACTACATCGTAATCTATTTCTTTTGCAAATACAAATTCCACATATTAATCCCTTTTAAAAGAAACATTCATAAAACTCTCGTGAAAATAAAACCAAAATTCATAAATCATCATTTAAAGAAATCATAAATATCATTTTTGTAAATGCATTCTTGTGCAATTATTCCCTTTAGGTGGGTTACCAGACATTACAACCTCTCAGGAAAACTTTAACAATTAACTTTAAACTTCAACATTGTTACCCGGTACCTAGTACCCTGTACCCAACAACTTCAACTTTTATCAAAACAAAAATTCTTAGACCTCAACCATTATTGGACCCTTCACATTCCCTAGACTTCCACTTCCGGACTAGAATAATTTACCAAACCCTTCATTAACATTTCAACACTTCTGGATTTCTGATACCTAGTACCCAGTACATCTGAATACATGAATTATTTCAAAGACTTCCTTTCAGAAATTACTTCCAGTGATCCCTTTTTTTTCCATCCAATACGTACCATAAGTGTTAATTTTTTACTTAGGTCCCCAAGTATTACAATCTTGGGACATTTTGCGAGACCACACAACATATTGCAACCAACAAAACCAAATTTAAAAGAAACCCGAGATCAGATCTCCCGCTATAAATTATAACTTATACACATTTTCCAACAATAACTCCTTACCTTTACTTGAATTTTGGCATAAAAATTATAACATTTCTTTGAAAATTATCCTTGTGTGCTTTGATTAATTCCAATCTCTGGAACTTGGTGAAAAAACTAGTTCATTGGCATTGAACTATATAATTTACTAATCCCCCAAAGCCAACCTTGGATAGAGCCTTACTACCAGTCAAGTGTCCATAACCTCGACAAGGTTATCTCTATAATTCCCCCAAACATAGCTCTACTGCTAGTTAGATGTCCATAGTTCCGATAGAGATATCTGGATAGCCTAAAGAGTTGAATTTTCTCTTTTGATTTTTTTTGTAAGCTCATTTGCTTCAACTTGCAGGAAATGAAGCCCACTATTAGGTTGGGAATTACAGTGGTAGTGAAGGTTAATTTTTGTTTTTCATTCAATGTGAATCCCTTCATCATTTCACCAATTCCCAAAAACTCATTTAATAATTCCCTATATGTGTAACTTTCCAACTAAATTTTACCATCCTTATGCCAAATTCCAGCTAACTACAATTCACTATCTATCCAAAAAATATATGCATAAGTTAAAATTAGCAAGAATTTATCAAATCACCAAATTACTCCTAAATTTAAAGATGTTGGTTACCACCCTTCCATTTTAAATTTTATGGAAACCACTAAAAAAACTTGGCTAGCATTTCAATTTTGACGATGTTGCGCTAACATTAATGCATTATAGTTGTCATGATTACACTTAAACTTGACCATCATACTCTTCATTTAATTCACATGCCTTAACACACAAGTATTACTTCCTTCAATTTCTCTACATGCCGATGTGTGCCACCTTACCAGCTTAATTTTCCTTTCTACAAGGCACACATGGACATCTTCATGATTAATACGGCTTGATAAAATACCTTGAAATGACCACCATTTAATTTTGAAATGTTCAATTTTCTCAATTCGTGATCTTCGTACTAGAAAAATTTGAAGCAAAGGCCACTAATACTATGATAATTTATTTGATTTAACATTTAATTCTTGAGAGAAGTGTCCTATTTCCACCTCAACTTGTATTTACCAAGATTTTCTATCTAGACAACTATGTACCACAAATTTCTCATGGCTTCTTGTAAATTCCTCACTTTCCTTCAAATTCTTTAATTTATTTTCTTTCTTCAATTTTTTATCTTCCTACTTTGCTTGTGCTTTCTTGCTTCTAAGCCATGGATACTCCCATCTACTTGACTTGTGTTCACTGCTAGAATTATTTCCTTGGTCAAATCATGACCCAAAGGCTCATAAAGTTTTTCTTTCTTAAGACTCTGACCACCAAACCAAACTCAAACCTTGTCCTCGAGGAAGCTTATGTGAATTGCAGAGCATACTACCGATTGAGTTTAGATTTGGCTTCATGGTTTGTAGCCTCGCTTCTAGATTTCAGCCTCTCTATTTATCAAGTTTGTGAAACTACAAACATGATGATATGGCCTAAATTTTTGGGGAATTTGGACCATGCCCTTTCTATTACTCACTCGGCCATTGAAATTCCCTTTGTTGATGATATTCTTCTATTTCTGGAGCGCAGAGGATCAATTCCCATTTGGCCCTTCTTGACTAATCTGCACACCCCTAACCTTGATACTTATAGGGAAAATTCTTACCTAGGGTATAATACCCTTATGGATGAAGCATCCCAAATTGAATGATTGGTCATGCCACTACTTTTTAGCTCAACTCTTTTTTTGGCCTTTTTTCCATTTTTACAATGAGAATTTTGTATTTTACATGTAAATACAAAATATAATGATTTTTTTTGGCTTTTTTGTACATCAAGTGTGTATTTACTTTGCATGGTTTTATCTTTTCCAATTTACAGTGCAATTTTTAAAGACAATTTCAGTTCAACCTCTCATGTGTTTTAAATTAAGCAGGATTCATTAATGCCAGGAATAAATGAGAAAACAAAAAATAAACTCTACAAAAGAAAATTTACCCTAATTAAGTTACTAACCCTAACTAGGAAATTTACTCTAATCTCTACTACTATCCTCATAATGTTCTTTGTATGAATAATAGTAGGCTTGTCTTTAAATTTTCTTTAATACACTTAAGATATCCTACTATAATAATGAATTATTTTTACTTTTCTGTATTTAACAAATGATAATTCAAATGCATAATTACCAATGAATTGGCTCACATGTATGAAAATGACCTCATTAAAGGTTGATTGCACACACCTTTTCTGGTTCCTCAATATTCTACCTTCTTCATACTATGGTTCATGATCTTCCATTTCGTTTCACTCTATTTCATGAACGACTACATTCACTTCTTGATTCGCTTTCTCTCCAAGATTTCTTTAGTTCTTAGTCCTACCTTCAATCTCAACATCACTATTCATTTTGTTAGACCAAGTATTAACACAATTTACACTATCATCAAAAAGAGAGAAAGTAAAAACTTGATACTCTATGTTGTGCATAAAATCAAGAATTTCTCCCCTTTTAGATCACAAATTCATGGTTAGGGGTGAAAAACACACGTCTCCCACTCATTTTCCCCATTCTTTCTCTTCGTTGTCACTCTCCACATGTGAGAAGATTGGTGACTCATCACTTTCACTTTCACGCTTTAGACATGCTATTTCTAAGTCTTGATGAATTTTCTTGCTTTCCAACAAAATTTCAAGAATTTCCTCATGACAATTACAATTAATAAATCTTTTTGATTTAGAAGTTAATTTTCCAATATTTCTAGTTTCACTAGGGCTAGGAATTTCTTCAAAGTCTAAACCTCTTTTTCTAAATGGTTCCTTTCTTCTAGCAATTAAAGATGCTTTTGTTAATGAAATCACATTGTAAGTAGCCAAACTTACCCTAGTTACAAAAATTTCACAGTCAAGTTCACCATGATTAGTTGTATCATGAATTATATACTTAGTGAACCTACCAAAGGTGAAAAAACTCAAACGATAAAGCCTTCGGTCAAGGATTTCTTAGATCTTATCAACTTCCATTTTACTCTTCATTACTAGCTTGCTTAAGCTTTCACCTTACAAGGAACTTTTCCAACCCAAAATTGAGACAATAATTCTAATTCCAAATAAAAACTAAGGTTTAAACCATGGGGCTGTCCTTCTAGCACTAGTTCCTATTGATGATGATGTTAGTCGTACACCAACAGGTCAGTTAAATCCTCATAGAGACATCGTGGGAACCTATCCTTACTTGAAATATTGTACTGAGATGACCTAATCTTAGGCTAACTTAGCTTAATCTTAGGGCCCGCATATGTAAGGTATTGAATTCATTAGGTTCACATTAGGGTTTGTTTTGATAATGCTATTAATCGCAAGAGGTAAACCATTCTTTCCAGTCTTCAAAGGAATCATAAAGATAAGAAAATGATAATCTCGTTCCAATCATTTAACAACTTCATGAAATTGACATATTTGCAATAAAATTTCATGAAATTCAAATAAATTTAATTTATCCAAGTAGATTTAGTTTTAAGCATTCAATAATATCATGGAATAAAAATATTTGTAATAAAAATCTATGCATTCATCTCTTTTTTGAAATATTTTCTGAAATTTAAACAACTATTCTAAAATAAAGCATAAAAAAATACTGAAAAAAGTAAAATTTATCCTAGGTATTATCCACACATGCCTCAAGAAATAACCAAACTAGACCAAACCATTCCATACATCACAAGTTTTCTTCATAACTAGGCACAAAATGATGCGATATTTAAAAAAAAAGGTGGATTATTTGCCATCGGATAGTGTCAGTATCGACCCTTAAACGATGCAACACATAGTCTTGTCCAATAGGAAAAAAAAATCCACTACGCAAGATTTCATATAATGAAATAGCTTTCAAATTGGCTTTAATATTGATTAACTTATAATAAACATACAAGTTTTTAATCTGGAATAGAGAAAAAAAGAAAAAACAACAAAACTTGAAAAAGTTTTGGTTCTATGACATCCAATTTTTTTGAACTTAACTTAAAGTGAACCATCTCTAGACCTTTTATAAGAAAAAGACGCTAAGGAAATTCAATCTACACATGAAAGGGAATCCAAGGGATAAATCAAAACAAGGAACATGGAATATGACAACTGGTAGGAGAGTTTTTGAATAAGTCAACGAATGTCAACCTTCTTCAACACTTTAAAATATTTCAGGATCTCCATCTTTGAAATATAATCAGGACATTAACTTGGAGCCGAGAAGATTTGTCAAAAAAAATGTAGGAAATTTCTGTACATTCAGAATGATCAGGTGGACATAGAAATTTAATCCATCAGATTTATGTTCCCATATTTAGGTTTGAGCTCGAATGAGACAAATCCGAAGGTGAATCACCCCAGATCTAGGTACTCTACTTCATCACATGCGTGATACCATGCTTCTCGGTATTTTGATATCTCTAGCTCTTCGTTCGGATTGACTCCTGGAGTGTATAGCCCAACCTGTTTATGTCACTACTTGCGATCCAAAATTTCCTGACTGTCCATACCTGAATATTGCATTACAATTTATTTCTCTTGCACATACAAATTCTACATACTAATCCCTTTTAAAAGAAACATTCATAAAAATCTCATGAAAATAAAAACAACATTCATAAATCATCATTTAAATGAATCATAAATATCATTCTTGTAAATGCATTCTCACACAATTATTCCTTTTAGGTGGGTTATCGAACTTTACAACCTCCCATGCAAACTTTAACAATTAAATTTAAACTTCAACATTGTTACCCAATACCCGGTACCCGAAAACTTCAATTTTATCAGAACAAAACTTCTCAGACCTCAACCATTACTGTATTCTTCACACTTGTCAAACTTCCACTTCCAGATTGGAACAACTTACCAAAACCTTCATTAACATTTCAACACTTCTAGATTTCCAGTACCTAGTACCCGATACATCTGAATACATGAATTATTTCAAAGACTTCCTTTTAGCACTTACTTCCAGTGATCCCTTTTTCTAGTCAACACTTTCCATAAGCGTTAATTTTTTACTTGGGTCCCCAAGTCTTATAGTCTTGGGGCGTATTTTGAGACCACACAAAACACTGGAAAAGGTGGCATTGGTCTACATGAGCAAGGTATAAGAGAACCCATCATAATAGAACAATGCAAGAAGAACATGGGATTAGGTTATGGTTCGATAGATGTTGTTACCTCAAACACTGGAACCACCTTTTATCAGGAATAAATCCTCTCTTGTGTGAATAGTGTAGATAAGTGAATAATCAACACAACCAATGAGACACATTACATTAGAGAATTGAACGACAAAATTAATCAAATTCAAAACACAATAAATCCCTAAAACCGTTCCATTGTTTCCTTTCTCTAAGGATTGCTCGAATCATAATGGTTCTCAAATTTTGCTTTGCACTATGAATTTTAGAATGACAACCTAGAGAATGGATGCTATAAAATGTAATTTTCATAGCTCCTACATGATTTGAAAAACTATGTGATATGCTGTAAATGATAATGGTGATATGATAATGTATATGATGTACATGTTGTGTAAAACTACGATGATAATGAAAATGCAACTAAAAACTAAGCCATGATTCTAAATTAATATGCAAATACTAGGCTAAATTTTGAATGCTCTAATGCTCTAAATGCTTCAATGTAATTTCTGCAAAGTAAGTTTGCTCAAAGATGTCTTATGAAAAGCTGTAAATGAGCCTCTATTTATAATATTTCCAAGGAATATTGTGATGTGGCAGGATTTAATGGTCAAGATTATGATCTAGAGAGATCGACGGTAGAAAGTGAGGAAGTTGGAGGGAATCATGGGGGTGGTTCCCTTTAAAAGAGCACTTTGCAAAGTGTTTAGAAGAAAAAAATGGAGGAAGAAGCCATGTGTCTCCAATCTTTTTAGGAGTTTGTTGATGGAAATTCCCATTTAAAAATTAGAAATATTTAAATTCATGTCACATGCTGAGGTGGCAAATGAGGTGGAAGGAGGTTAGAAAATTATGTAGAAATGTGACAAAATTTGAATTTAGAAATTCAAATTTAATGAGAGGGAATTAATCAAATAAAACAAATTGGTTAGATTTTTTTATTTAGTTAAATCATGAAGAAAATGATTTTAGATAGGAAGAATTAAGAAATGAACTATATAAATAAATTTTGCAATTTATTTATAAGTAGAGGGATTAAGATTTATTTAATTAAATAACTAGTACTTAATTAATTTTCTCTAGACCATTTTTAGGTGCATACATTTTTCCCCTCTTTGAAGTGATGTGTTTACACATTGCTTCAAAGAATTTTTTTTCTTTTCTATGCCCCAGACACTAATTTTGAGTGATGATAGATATATGCCCCCTCGGGAGATAAATTAGTGAATTTTTTATTTTTTTGGATTTTTTTGAATTTTTTGGCATTTTTGATGAGTTTGATGAGTTTGAAAATTTCAGCACATTTCAATGGTTTATCTCCCAAAAAAGATATAGAACCTGCCAACTTTGTGAATTAAGTCCCATTTGGAAAAAAAAAAAAAATCAATCTCGTAAAATCCCACTTAATCACCCTTTAAAAGGTAAAAAGGAGTGAAAAGGAAATCATTTATGCATTTGCAAGTTTGAAAAATTGAGAGAGTGAGTGATTTTGAGCAAATTTGAGCAAGATGGTGATTCCAATTCAAACTCATTGATTAAAGAATGTGCGATATCACAACTGACCAGCAGTATATGGACCTCTAGTACGTACCCCGAAAAAACTTCCTCATGATTTGTGCATTTCAAAATTTTCTCATTTTTCACGTTTCAAAACTGCTTTTTATGTTTTAGCGCATTAGGTCACCAAAGTGGCACTTAGGTAGACTGTAATAGCATATTCAATTTTTTTTAGTGCATAGGGTTAATGTTGTAGCACATCAAGACTTTTAGGGCATTGGTGGCTAGATGTAGCACATTGATGCTAGGTTAGTGCATTAGTGAAACCTTTTAGCGCATAAGATTATTTGGTGCATAGAAGCACTAAAATGAAACATCCATGAATTTCTCTAGCACATTCATGTTTTTATCACTTTGAGACACTATTTTAGTGCATCCATGCCAAATTGATGACTTTTTGACTAAACTCCCTAATTTTGATGATTTTTGATTGCGTCAACCTTCAATTTGATGTTTTTTGATGATGTTGATAGATTAGATGATGATTGATCTCATGATAGGTGAGATTCAATGATGGGATGATGATAATTGAGCTCATGATAGGTGAGGATCAATGATAGATTGATATTGATTGACCTCATGATAGGTGAGGATCAATGATAGATTGATACTGATTGACCTCATGATAGGTGAGGATCAATGATAGATGCTCATGAGATTTGATCAAGGTATCATTAGAGATGATTAGATTGATAGGTTGATTGATGTTTGATTGATTGATTGTTGATGTTCAATATGTTATGATGATAAGAGCCTTCATCTGTCCTGATGTTGTGGGAGTATTTCTCAAGGACCTAGGATTTGATACCACATTTAGATTAGGCCGATCTAAATGTGATTAGATGATGTGGGCTGACTTCCTTGCTAGATATGCCCTAGATTAGGATTAACCAGGGACTCTTGAAAACTTTGGCAGAGAGGTGGCATAGCAACTACAACACCTTTAACTTACCCACCAGTGAGATGATAGTCACACCAGAGGACATCTATCAGATTTTGAAGATTCTTGTGGTTGGATATTTGGTCGTATATGATATCACTGAGCAGGGAGGGGCTGATGCCTTGAGGAGAGTCTTTAAGGATGACTAGATTTGTGGTTATGAGATCCCGTGGTGGGATATGGTTGATGCCTATGCCACATTGCAATGTGTTTTGGTTGAATTCATTGGTGGATTCTTATGTCCTAACCATAGGTCGAAGGGACTGCTAGTTGGATGGGGCTAGACACTAGAGAGCTTAATCATACATCAGACTCGATATTCTTGGGGATCCTGCATGCTTGCACATATGTACCATGATCTTCACTAGGTTTTCTATCTTAGAGCCTCTAGTTTATTAGCCGAAGTCACATTATTATAGATATGGGTGTGGGAGCATATATCTATCACTAGGCCAGTTGTGGAGAGATATAGGCCAATTGGGAGAGCCTACATTCATTGTTACATAGGTCCAGTTGTTCAGCATAAGCTAGGAAAACTAGAGTAATGAAGGAGAGTGTTTGATGACTTATATTCTATGACATGAAGGCCTTATCTTGATTGTGAGCAGGGCTAAAGGATGATACAAAGATGCCCTATGTGTGCATAGCCATATATCTGATTTGGAGGACACCTTTCATCATTGAGAGATTCCTTCTGGGGAGAGTACATTGATAGTACGACAGGGTACAGGGCATGCCCGAGGGAGTGGCTCATTATGCATGATGACGATAGGATATACCAAAGTGGGGATTTGTGCTATCTTACAAGGTTGCCTATTAAGAGTACTATGGATTGCAACCAGTGATTTAGAGTATCATCCAAAGATTATAGAGGCTACATGCTCATAGGATTATGCTTATTACTTCTTCACCCATCCTTTTTTGTGGATATCGAGCCCATATGAGCCTATGACATTATTAGATGATGATGAGAGGGAACCACCATGTACACACAATTAAGGGAGAGGTGAAGGAGATGAGGAGGAGGAGGAGGAGGGAGAGAGCAGTGATAGGGATAGAGATGGAGATGGTGGGGATGGAAATGGCGATGATGGTGGAGATGGTGGTGGTGATGGTGGTGGTGGTGTAACATTTGATGTTAGGTACTTCATGATGCCTCAGAGGAGATCCCTAGTTGCCACTACATAGCAGCATGTGCAAATTGGGATACCCTTGTAGTAGTAACAAACATAGATAGCTACTTTATAGGGGCAAGTTCAGACATTGCAGGGTCATTTGGCATAGGTTTAGGCCTTGTTAGCATAGGCTCAGGCATAGGTATAGGTATAGGCACAGGCATTGGCACAAGCTCAGGCATAGGTTATTTCTTTAATGACTAAGAGGGAAGCAACTAGACAACAAGGTGAGAAGGTAGTGGCCTTAGCTAATAGATTGTAGAGAGTGGTAGAGGGGACCACTACAAGTGATATTATGAGAGAGCTCACATGGGTCGCCAGAGAGGCCAAGTATTACAAAGGCCGATATCATGTTATTGTGCATGCAAAGCAAAGAGTTATCTATGCAAAATCCATATCAACATGCAACCACTCTCGGACTACCAACATGGGTGTGACACAACCACCACACAGAGATCCTAGTCTAGATCCAAGTATAGGTGTAGTAGGTGTAGGTACATTAGGTGGTGCTACCAAAGGCTTGGCTAGGCTAGCGAGGTCTAGGGGGATCACCTCATAGCTCCAATGTTTTCCTTTGATACATTTGAGACATTTGTATACAATAATT
Organism: Sequoiadendron giganteum; assembly: GCA_007115665.2. Taxonomy (NCBI): domain Eukaryota; kingdom Viridiplantae; phylum Streptophyta; class Pinopsida; order Cupressales; family Cupressaceae; genus Sequoiadendron; species Sequoiadendron giganteum. Next base: position 244,677,114 of record CM021109.1, read on the forward strand.
TAGTTGAGACATTATGATATCTACCACATTCTTAATGGTGTACCTCTTCATATGTTGATATCATTTATACACTTGACATTATGATTTTGAGATTATATATGATATGCAGTGATGATGGTTGATCTATATGTGCCTATGTGATTTTTTTATTATAATGAATGCCTATGATGGATGCATTTAATTTATATGTTCTATATGTTATGGGATGGTTTATATTCTTACATGATAATGATGTATGGATACGATGATGACTCTATATGTTCCTATGCTATGATGCTTATCTAATGTTCATATGTTACTTATTTTGATTATGCCATGATCATGTATGGATGAAATGATGATATGATAATGCATAAATTATATGATGATTTATGAATGATATTCTATGCTATGAGATGGATGCAAATGAAATATATGGTCTAATGTAATGAATAGATGAATGATATGCAAAATGATCATATAATGCAGTTTATTATTTTTGTATTTTCTTGATGCAAATATGTATGAGATGACTTTGATTATGCAAATGTGATGTAATGCACTTATTTTTGTGTTTTCTAATGTAAATATTATGATGTAATGTATGGATAGATGAATGATGTTTTTAATGCATTCTAGTGTATGCATGATATGCAAAATGATTATGCAACTATTTGGAAATGATATGTTTTTGGAAATGTCAAGTGTACTCAATACGTTTAATGATAGAGATAACATCAGTTGAAAATTCTTCTAGCCTTAGAAAATCCCAAAATACAGATGAAAAACTAATATGGATGCAATCTAATCTACCATGGAGGTCTAAAATGCAAGGTTGTCTTTCTATTTAGCCGATATGTCATTCTTTTTATCATCACTGAGACTTTATTATGTTGAAAGTTAGTAAGAAAATCAATGGTATAATTATACCATGATGACCTAATTACAACTTCCATACAACTTTCGTTGAGTTTTTATAGTGCAAGATAACACAAGCATCTAGGTATAATTGGACTAAGATGACTTGAGCCTCACTTACATAAACAAACAAGAGTTAATCATTTTTACCTCACAAATTCAAAATGACATCAATGATACTTTGTAAAGAATGTCTCATGACAATTTGCATAGATGTAGTAATGATTGACTCATAGACAATAAACAAAGAAAAGATCATTCTCCTTTCGAGCCCCTCTAGTTCGAGACATCATTGAGGTAGTCCAGAGAAATGATAACAAAAATAAAAATACGATAATGGAACATACATGCCAAAGTGATCAAACCATGATTCAAAAGATGATCATTGAATGATATTCGATTTGTTTGTCTTGATGTTGATTTGGATGGTCGATTGTTTGATTTATTGTGATTGATGTTTAGCTTGATTGTTATTTTTGTTGGGTTGTATTGCTGTTGTTTGCCTATTATTTTAAGCTCAAAGTAGGTTTCCCCTAGCGATTTCAAGATTTTTACCCTAGTGAGAAACAAACCAAATATTACGGATATGTATATTGATGACCTAGCCAAAGTGGGACATGACCGCAACATATGTTCATGAAGCTCATTTTATGATAGGCATGCATGTAAAATGATAGTAAAAGAGAATGACCAACACACATTCCAACAGATGGAGAAGACAACTCATTGTAAATAGCGCCTTTTTTCTAGGTTTTCACTACTTGCTTTTATTGCACTTTTTCAGATTTTATGATTTTTTGCCCTTTTTTCATCTTTTGTATTTTTTCTCTTTTTGATTTTTTTGTATTTCTTCAAGAATTTTATACTATGTAGTGGATGAATTATGTGTAGAAATTTTTGAGGTGGAGGTTGTTCATAGGTTCCTCAAATAGATCCCCTTCAGGCATGGATAGCTGATATGCTCATGATCCATAGACTGATACAATGATAAAGGGTCCTAGCCAATTTGGTTCAAACTTTCCCTTCTCACTATCTTGCTAATTGCATGGATTTTACTTTAGTACCAAATCACCGACCTGAAATGTTCTTGGTTTGACCTTGTGATTATAACTTCTTGACATTCTTTGTTGATATGCTTTTAGGTGATCAATTGCAAGCTGGCGATGTTCATCCAATAGTTCCAACTCTTGTAATCTAGATACCCGATAGTATTAATCTGAGATGATGCCTTTCAATGATACATGGAGTGATAGTATCTCAACCTCAATAGGTAAAATGGCCTTTGATCCATAAACGAGAGCATATGGTGTGGCTCTTGTCGGGGTGCAAATACTGGTGCGATATGCCCACAAAGAAGGGTTCAGTTGAATGTGCCAGTCACGTCCAACATTGTTGACATTTTTCTTTAGGAATTTTAGGATGGTTTTGTTTGAGGCCTCTACTTGGCCATTTCCTTGAGGGTAGTATGGTGTAGAAATTGATGCTAGATATGAAACCTTTCACAAAGTTCTTGGATGCCCTGATTCTTGAAAGGTCTACCATTGTCAATGACAATTGACTGTGGAATGCCATACCTACAGATGATGTAATTTAGGATGAAGGATGCAATCTACTTACTAGTGATGGTAGTTAAAGGAACAAATTAAACCCACTTCATGAAATACTTGATGGCCATGATCAGGGATAACTTTAAGAAACCCCCCCCTCAGCGAAGGTGTAAAATCTTGGCGAATCCTTCCTCTTTTTTTGAAAAAAATATTAATTTCCTTGGTGAATCTATACACATTATTAAAAAAAATTGTAAAATCCTGGTGAATATTAATGAATAATTGGTAAAAATAATAATGACATTGGCGAATCTCTCCTTTAGAATTTTGCATAGTTGATCGGCGCAGTTCCCCCATATATTTTTGTTTTTTGTAATATTGAAGTAGGGGCCCGGGGGCGACAGCCACCAACGGGGTCAAGGGGCAACACCCCTTGCGGGGTTCAAGGGGGCAGAGCCCCCTTGTGGGGGTTGAGGGGGCAATGCATTGGAGCACACACAGATTAAATGTTTTTTAAAAATATCACTTTAAAAGTAACATTGAATGAAAACTAAAAAAGTTACCATCGATTAGCTTTTTAATTGGATGGCTTTGAGTTGATTCTGCGGCCTAATACACATGTGCCTTTTAAAAGGCTTGTTGAGGCCCGAAATTTTTTTTGGACCACACGATTAGATTTAATCGTGTGGCCCAAAAAAAAATTTGGGCCTCAGCAAGCCTTTGAAAAGGCACATGCATGTTAGGTCGCGAAATCAAATCACAACCATCCAATTAAAAGTCTAATCAATGGCAATAGAAAAAATACATATTCAAGGCTAAGCTACTAAAGTAACCCTAAAATTAAATAGTATTTTATTATTAATGGCGATATTACCCCAAAATTGATCGGAGGAATATAATATTACTGGCAAATATAATTAATATTTTTAATTATGGTATAAACTACTGGCGAATAATTTCCAATGACATATCATTTTCATGGCGAATTAATTGAGAAAAAAATATTTTTTTGTAAAAGCCTGGTTATTCAATCTCCTTTTTAGCTTGCACTATTCGCCATTTTTGGAGGTCCCGATTTCTATTATTCGCCAATTGGCAAAAATTTGCCACTAAAGTTTTCCCTGGCCATGATTATGAATTTGTACCCATTGGAAGAAGATGGATAGATTTTCCCCACAAGGTCAAGTCCCCACCAAAAAAAGGGCCAGGTTGATGAAAATGGTGGATTTCTTGTGCTGATGCATGTATGAGGTTACCATGGATCTAACATTTCTTGCATCTCTTGAAAAACTGGAAAGACTCCTTCTCCATATTTGGCCAGTAATACCCCAAACGCAGGAGTTTATTTTCTTAGGTAAGACCACTTGAATGTGTTCCACAGATACCCTAATGAACTTCCCATAAGGCCATTTCAGACTCATTGTGTTCTAGACATGGAGGGAGAGTTACCTTAAGACCTCATCAGTAAAGTACATCCTCGATAAGGGTGTGTCAGATAGCTTGATAGATGAAGTTTTGTTTTTGGTTTCAAGATAGGTCGGGTGTTATCTCTTACGTAGGTGTAGATATTTCCATAGATTGAGGTATCGACATCAAGAAAATGGAAAACAACTTGGGACTCATGATCATCATAGGTAGGGGTAAACAATTGTTCCACCATGAAATCATAACAACTCCTTTTATTTGGAATTTTTAGCAGAGAAGCAATATTGGCGATAGCGTCAAAAACTTTGTTGTCCATTCTAAATTTGATAGTAAAAAATTATTTCTTAATTTCATCAATCATTCTTTTCTAGGGCATCAAGTTTTCTTCCTTTGTCTGATAGTCATCATTGACTTGATTTATGACCAGTTGAGAATCTCCATAGACTTGCAACTCTATGATTTCCCACTCTACAACTATCTTGATTCCAATGATGAGTGGTTCATACTCCACCATGTTGTTTGTGTAGGGGGACATCAATTTGTATGATTTTGGAAAAGTATTCCATTGGGGAGTGATAAATAAAATTCACGCTCCTGATCCATGTTGAGTGTATGATCCATTGAAGTATGATATCCATTTTTTTTCTATTATGGTAAGGACATCAACATCTAGAAACTCAATGTGTAGAGGATGATCATCATGGAATGGTGCTTGAGCTAGTTGATCTATAATGGCTTGAACTTTGATTGCTTTCTTATCATAATAATGGATATAAAATTCACTCAGTATCATTACCCACTTTTCCAGTCTTCTTGTTAGATTTGCCTTTTTGAGCAGATATTTCAATGGATGAATTTTGGCTATTAACTTTATGGTATGAGTTGGCATATAATTTCACAATTTTTGAGTGGTGAACACTACTTCCAAACAAGCCTTTTCAATGGATGTGTAATTTATTTCATAACCATTTAATTTTCTTCTGATATAATAGATCTCCCTTTCTTTTCCCATTGAATCTTCTTGCACTAGTGAAGCTCCCAATGATGTCTCAGTTGTTGCTATGTATAGTAAGAGTGATTTTTCTTCTGCTAGTGGTACTAAGATAGGTGGAATCATTAGATATTGTTTCAATTGATTGAAAGAAACTTCACATTTATCATCCCATGTAAAGGAAAAAATTTTGTGTAGCAAGTGAGTGAAAGGACGGGTCTTGTCTTCCAATTGTGAAATGAATCTTTGAATGGACTAAAATCTTCCTTGGAGTGATCTTAGATGACTTATGTTCTTGGGAGGTAGCATCTCCATGTTTTTCTTAAATTTCACAAGATCCACCTCAATGCCCTTTTCTAAAACTATATATCCCAAGAGTTTTGCAGATGTCACACCAAATACACATTTTTTGGATTCAGTCTAGCATTGAATTTTTCCAATCTGGTGAAGATTTTGTCTAGGATCTCTAGGTGTCCTTCTCTGGTGTATGATTTTTCCAAAATATAATCTACATATTCTTCCATGAATGTGTGCATTATCTCATGGAAAATTGTCATCATGGCTCGCTGATAAGTAGCTCCCGCATTCTTTAGTCCAAAGGGCATGATGTTCCAACATAATGTGCCCCATGGGCATGTGAAGGATGTTTTATCCTGATCTTCAGGTGTGATCTTGATTTGGTTATATCTTGAAAATCCATCCATAAGTGAAAACATGGCATTTCCAGCTATTAGGTCCACAATGATGTCTATGTTGGGTAGATGAAAATCATCCTTCAGGCAAGCTTTATTGAGATCTCTAAAATCTGTACAAATTTGGCAACTATTGTCAGGTTTTGAAATTGGTACAATATTGGAGATCCACTCAACATAATCAATAGGTTTGATGAGCCCTACATCCAATAACTTCTTCAGTTCTTCTTTCACCAAGAGGGCAATATGCTGATGCATTTTCCTTAACTTCTGCTTCACTAGTTTTACTCTTGGTGGTAAGGATAAATGATGTATGATTAAATTTGGATCTATCCCTAGAATGTCTGCATAGGACCAAGTAAAGTTGATTTGTCATTCTTCAAAGAATTTTGTGAAGCTTGTTTTTTCTTGTTTTGTCAAGGATGCTGCTAAATGTAGAGTCTTCATTGTTTCTATTATGCCAATGTTGATGGATTGGGTGGGCTCAATCAATAATTTTGATCGCTCTTGAAAGTGTTCAGGGAGAGTGTCAAATCTCTCATCCTTCAGCACCTTAGAAAGGTTTTCGCCATTGGATGTGCTCTTTATTTTTACTTTTTCTTGATCTAATGCTGCCATAAAATGGTTTTCACCTTTAGATCGGTTTTATGTATTATTGATGTTGCAGTTGAGAGATTTGACACTCCCCTGACTCAAAGCTTCATTCTAAGATTTAGTGGTGGAAAAAGTTTCAAGGTTGTCAGCACAAAGGAAGTTGACAATGGCATCATCGTTTGAAAATATAGGGATGTCAAGAGGTTTGATTTGGTCCCAATCGATAAGTTTGGGATGTACTAGAGGTAGGGAATCATCAGATTGGTTTAAGTCAAAGGTAGTGAGGGTCCTGATGGTGAAGTCTTCAAGAAATCTGATAGCAATGTCAAATTCTATGATGTAACTCTCATTTGAATGATCTATCTCGATAGGAGTATGATCATCCTCGCTTGAGCCATCAATAGGTTGTGATCCAAATTCAAGTGGTTTTAACACCAAATTTTTTCCCTCCTCGTGTATGGGTGCATAATTTTGTATTACATGAATTCCCTTGTCATGAAAAGACTCTTTAGACAAAAAATCCAACTCATATTCATTTGAGTTAGTTTCATAGTTATTACTAGCTTGCAGTTGTAGGATTCATGCAACAAACTTCTGGGTGGCTTCTTCTTTTGTTTCCTCTTTATATCCTAGCCTTGTCTTGTCTTTTAGATTGGTTAAGATGGGTTGGATTGGTTCCACAATGCCTCCATTTCTCTTGCTAATAGGTCCTTGTCCTTCATATCCCATTTTCTCCAAGATTGAAAATCCTTTGCCATACTATGTTTTTTGTAAATTAGTTGTTTCTGTTTGAGATTCAACTTCATCCTTGTAAAGCTAGTTTAGAACATATTTTTCTTCCACTTCATCAACTATAGTGTTTTATTTCACAAATAGACCATAAAAAATTGTGATAGGTTGTGAGGATGGTTGTGTTGAGGTTGATGGTTGACCATAGAAATTCAGGGAAGATAATTGCGAGAGACACAAGGATTGCTCAATAGAATATTACCCATGCCTTTATCTTTGAATTGGACCTTTTTCTCAATTTTTTTGGACAAAGCGTTGAGTTGGGTTTCATGATTAGTGGATGTAGAAGGGGTAACTTCTTCCTTTTTCTCAAGCTATTTAAAAGAGGAACTTGGTTGACTTTCTCTATTTGAGGACATGGAAAGGAGTTTTGACAAAGGATTTGATTGGCTTGAATTACTTGGGGTGATGGATGGGGAAGTGAGAGATTCTCTGTTATGGGGTACAAATACATCCTAGATGAAATTGAGGGTGTTGCAATACTGAGGACTATTAGAATAAGCCGAAATGGTGATCTCTTACCCATTGCAAGGGAATTTCAGACTTTGATGGTAAGTTGAGGGGACTGCTTGCATCTCATAGATTGAAGAATGACCCAAGAGTATATTGTATGTCAAGTCTTTGTCCAGAATTTGGAAAATTACATCTTTTTGAATTGGTCCCACCTGAATCAAAAACATAATTAGTCCTTGTGAAGATATTTCTTCATCATCATAGGCTTTGATGGTGATCTTTTTTCTTGAATCTATTGCATTCTTTGAGAATCCCAGTACACAGACGGGATTTAAAGTACATATATTGAGACTGGCTCCTCCATCTATTAGAACACACTTGACTCAAATTTTATGTATTAATACTTCAATGTGAAGTGCTTCATTATGGGGATGAGTGATGGATGCATTGTCATTTTCTGAGAATGATAGGCAATGAGGTACAATCAAATGCCCCACCATGGCTTGGAATGCACAAAATTCCAAATCCATTGGTATAGTTGTGTCCACTAGGGACTTTTCCAAAATGTCCTTGTGGGAAAGTGAAATTTTGAGGAGTTCCAATATAGATATTTGCACTGGGATCTTTTATAGTTGATCAATAATGTTGTATTGAAACAAGCGTTTTGGGTGTGCTTCCTTTTAGAATATATTTGGACTATGCTCTCGTGGTTGCATTAATGGGTATGTCATCTTGTTTAACTTTAATTTTTATGACATTGATTCAGTTATCTGTTAAAACCATGTCTTGTTTGATGTTATGGACTTGATTTGATGTGATGTTGGTGTCATTGATTTTATTTTCATCTATTATGGTGTCTTTTCCATGTTGAATTAGAATGTCGTTAATTTGATTATTGACTAAACAAATGTCTTGTGTGTTAGTGATCTTAATGTCATTTGTTTGATCTTCAACAAATGGAATATGAAGGATGAGAGTATCATGAACATAGTTTACATTTTTCCCTTTTCTGTTCATTGTAGAGGATTCCCCTTTGTCATAATTTGGTAAGGGATTCTTGAATGCACCATGATCAACATTTTTTGGGGGTCCTTCTATTTGTATGATATTATGGTCTATCAAGTCTTGCACCTTGTGCTTTAATTTCATACAATTATTTGTTTGATGGACTTTGCACCAATGAAATTCACAGTAATAGGAATCATTCCACCATGACAATTTCACTTTTGGATCAAAACCTTGGGTGTCAGGTAAGGTGATAATATTTTTTGCAAGAAGTTCTTTCAATGCGGATTCAAGTGATTGACCCAAAGGTGTGAATTTATTGTGATTTGATGGAATTTGATATGGTGGTGGTCGAGATGGAGCATTATTTTGGTTACTATTTTGATTGGTGTTTTGATTTGTGTTTTGATTGGTGTTGTTTTTATTGGGGTTTTGGTTGGTCTTAGGTGCGATTCTTGATAGATTAAAGATTGACATTATGTATTTCAGTTGAAGAATCATTATTAGTATTCTTGTTTCTTTGCCAAAACTTTGGTTTATCATGGTTGTTATAATTATTGAAGGAGTTTGCTGAGTTTTTTTCATTGTAAATTTTCAAGCTCTTGACCAAAGCTTCTTCAATTTTGATTCTATTTTCAATTAATTTCTCAAAGGTAGTGGGACATTGCAATTCAAGCCTATAACTCATATCATCATTTAGATTATCAATGAAAATTTCCATCTTCTCTTTTTCGGGTATGGGACGAGATTATCTTGCAAACAATCTTCTCCATATTTGCAAAAATATGAGGAAAGATTCACCCTTTTTCTATTTTTCATTGCAAAGGTCCTTCATGGTTATCTCATGTTGTATGTTATAAGAGTATTGGGTGACGAATTTTTTAACCAAATTTTCAAAGGTCTTAATACCTATTGCAAGTTTGGAGAACCATTCCATACATTGTCCACCTAGGTTGTGAGGAAATAATCTCATCAAATAAGTCTCCTCATGTGTAAATTCAAGGCTCATGGTTCTAAATTCCCTTAAATGATCTATAGGGTCTATTTTACCATTATATTTGTCATACTTTGGGAATTCATAATGTTTGGGAAATGGAGTCATGTTTACACTTTGATCAAAAGGGTATGGGAAAATGTCTTGTAATAAGTAATGTTTTGTGGTTCCTCTTTGCATGTCTTGGAGTTGTTACAAATTTTTCATTTGATGAGTTAGTGTAGCTACTGGATCTATGTTTGAGGGATTGGTTTCAGTTCTTTTAGGTGTTCCTTTAGTTGAGTAATTTCAAAATCATCAAGCAATTTGACACCTTTTTTAGCCAACATTAAAACATATTTTTCCCCATCTCTTTCAAAAAGCTTTTCTAGGAACTTGTGGAAATTTGGGTCTTGTTATGCAGCTCTGAATGTGTTTTTTTTTTTAAATTATTAAGTGGTCTTTCAAAACTAGACAGAAGATGCAGAAGGGGTTTGATTTGTTTTGGTGTTTATAGATTCTGGTTTTCTGATGTAGATGATAGAAAGCAAGAAAAAAAATATCCCCCCACAATGTATGATTCTAACCCTTGTACAACAAATAATCAAATACTGAAAGAACAAAAAACGAGGAAAAAACCTGAATGCCAGATGCAGAGAGAGAGGAAAACAAAGCCTCTACTTCAAAACCAAAAAATGGTGCTCAAATAGTCGAATCAGAAAACAAGACCATCATAATCACATCCGGCTTGGAAACACCTTTCCGACGATATTTCATTTTTCAAAAACGGACATCGTATGCCCAATATATGGCCAAAAAACCACAGGTACCCCCCAAAAATGAGCTCTCTGGAAAAAACCAGTCATGGGAAATAAATTGGCGGCAGTATGGCCATCACGGGATGTCGGCGGTGGCCAGTGGACGGCGACACCGGTGGAGGTGGTGGCTGGCGGAGCAGCCGTGGCCGAACGGGCCGGCGCGGCGGGGCGGGAGGAGTTGGTATGCAGCAGTATGTAATGGCATACCAAATTTTGTGAAAAAATTGATTTTTTTTAAATTTTTTTTGAGTTTTTTCTCAATTTTTGAGCCCGTACGGCCCTGGTAGGCCAAAATTTTTTTTGCCTGTGGTCACTGTGGCCAAAATAGTCGAAGTTTATATGAATTTTGACTCTCTCGGGCCTTCTGAACGTGATGGTGGAGTCCGTTTTTGCTCAAACGGCTCTAGAAAATAGCACCTCCTTCAAAGTGACAGAAAAACCCCAGAGAAGCTATGGCTATCGTCTTCGAATCGTGGCCTCAAACACCTTCAAACTAGGCAGCGATAGGGTGGCTCTGATACCATGTAGGATTTGATAAATGCAAATCCACAGCTCGCCAAGAACACCTACATGCAAAATACCTAATGCTGAATGGAGACCAAAGAGACAGAAGCAAGGGTTTGGAAAATCTCAGCGGAGTGAGAGCAGAATTATTATTTCCCAAAAAGATTAATTACAATAATTACAAAAGCGGCATATAAGGTGAGAAACCCTAAAGTCGGAGAAAGCTAGGTTTGTGCAATTAATAATTAATAAACATATTAATTATTATGCACCTACAAATGACAAGCTTAAGTGAATAGAATAATAGTTAGCATTAATAATTAAACCAAAGTGATTTAATTATAAAGGCAAATGAACTATTACTCTAACACCCCCCCTTAAGTGAAGCTCAGGAGGAAGCAAACCTAGCACAACTAAGAAAGCAGGAAAATGGGTCCCGGCAACAAGGCCAGATCAGGTACCCAAGTACAAGGAAATCTCTATGAAACGGAGAAAAGGAGAAAACCCAGTGGGAAAAACTCCTCTCCAAAAAGAGATGCAAAAAGAAAGTACAAATGAAATGTCTCAAGAAACTCTCTCAAGAACATATGCAGATACAGAATCAGATAAGGTCCAAATACAGTTTGCATTCTGATTGGAGTAACTACCCTGGTTGTTATAACCTCCCTTGTTCTGATAATTTTGGTTTTGGTTTTGAGGGAGGTTATGTCTAAGTTGCGTCATATTGTTGGAAATTTGAGATAGAGTCTTTTTAAGAGTCTCCATATCATTGATTAATTGAACAGTTTGTTCATTTTGCACATTCTACCCTATAGATGGGGAATGAACATGAGTTGACCCTCCCCCTTGTTGTTGGTGGTTTTGAGATTGTTGGGAAGAATATTGCATGCAATTTGTGAAAAAAGGCATGGTTGATGAGGCCTGTAACTCAGACACCCATATTGGGAGTAAGACATCCCTGGGACCGTATTGAACAATGGTGGGTTAGGCATCTGGTAACCCATGGGAGGGAGTGTTGCTCCTAAAATTCTTGATTGCAGGCTTATCTATTATTGCAATTTAATGGTTAGATGATAAACCTTAGACAAAGAGTCAATCTCATTGACAACATTGGTTCTCTGCAAGAATAAGCCAATTAGGGGATCAACAACTCTTAAATATGCTAGATTGGCAATATTTTCAGCCACTAAGTAGGGGTCTTGTAACTTGCGGAACATCCTTTGGAATCTAGTGTTAAATAAAGGCAATAGTTCATGATGTTCCTTTCTTATGGTAGCAAATTGATGATACAAGATGGTCAGGTCTACATAGACTCAAAACTGATTAATGAAGGAATTTTCTAAACCAGCCCAACTCAAAATAGATGTCTAGGGCAGATTTAGATAATAGTTGTATGCCATGTCCCCCAAACAATAAGGAAACAATCTACATATCGTGTCCAAGTGAGCCATTTGAGCATGGGTACATGCATCCTTGAATGCTTGTATATGTTCCTCAGCACTTCTTGATTCTCCATGGATGTACTTGGGGAGAAAACCTTTTTGGATTATTTGGTATATCATGGATTCCCCCAGGAATAGTCCCTAGCAGAGAGGGGTTATTCACAGAGTAAGACATGGGTGGTGGTGGGATCGATTGAGCAGGTTTTGGTGATATAGGCTGAATTGGTGCTGACATTGGTTGAACCAGGGGTGGTATTGGTTGAACTAGGGGTGGCTTTGGTTGAACTAGGGTTGGCATGCATGGATTTGGTTGAAATCTAAGTGGAGTAAGTGGTGGTGGCAATGGTGGGATCAAAATCCTACGAGCTTGGGGCCCATGTCTAACTGAGGTTTGGAGTTCTTTTAAAGGTTCAAGGTTGGTAGAGGATTTGAGAATCCTCCCATATTTTCTAGTGAGAATGACCCAATCTGAGCTAGCTTGTTCCTTCAGGACCTCCTTCTAGCACTAGATCTGTTGATGGTGAAAATGACACAAACAACGTTAAACAAAATATTTCTACTCTATTTCTCCTGAAAAATAAAGACAACTTATAGTAGCCTAACTCCCAAGTTCCTAGTAGTTGGTTCTCAACTATTTGGTGTCACTCAATTGTTCCATGCAACTATAATGTTCAAGGGTCCTTTGTTGATAATAAGGAATGCAAGTAATAATAGATTCATCAATCTATACTTAACGAAAGGGGGTTTAAATAAATAGAAAAATATAGTTCAAGGCATAAATTAGTAAAACGTGAATGAAATTCTCTAATATCCAAACATATAATTTCAACAATGAATGCTCCTTCAATAGATCAAGAAAACCATAACACGGTGCAATTTACAGAACAATCCATACTATTGCATACAATTACAATGCTTAGTTTAACCATCACAATTACTCATCACAATACTTTTAAGATATAAAAAAATTAAAACTCTTCATTCATTTCTAATAACATAAATCAATAGACATGTATCAATACCATCCATAGACAAATCAATTAAATAATCTTTGAAATCTGGTTCCTTCTATTGATTTTCATCAAATAATAAACATTTATGCTTCAGCAAACTAACTGGAATACAGACAGATTATGATTCATTAACCTCATCTAATAAACTCAATTCCAACATAACACTGTATTAAATTGTATCTAAATTTAACTAAACTTAAAACAAAGTATCCTTTTAAAAGCTATGAAATTCCTAGCTGCTACTATCAGGTGGCTAACTCTATTCTTATTAGCCGACCTTTACAATATGGCACCCAAAAATACATATAGGCGTGCAAAGCATAAATTCCTCTCAATCAAAATTAAGATCCACTAATCAAGTAACTGAAAGCTCCTCAGAAACTTAGACTAGTTGATCTCCAGTTCCAACATTGATTTTCCTATGAAATAGGAAAGAAAGAAGGTGGGGAAAGTCATGCGCCCAAAATAGACTGCCAACTCACTCTTGTGTAGTTTGATCTAGAATGTATTCATCATAACTGGAGAAGACTTATTGAAGAATATCTATATCCAGCCCATCAATCCAATTGTCCTCAAATTTAATTCTCATCAGTTATGTGGAGGAAAACCCCTTCATGTCTTTCAATTTAGTCAAATCCTTTCTTCTAGCCTTCACTCCTTCCCTAATATCCATCAATCTATCTAATAATAGATCCTCTCCATCATCCTGTTTTTTCATAACCTCTTGAAATCTATTGTCCCATTTCTCTTTTAATTGACTTAGAGGCAAGCCCTCTTTAACTGGTATATCAACATTAACTACAACAACTACAACAACTTCTAGTTCATCAAGTTGTTCATTCAAATCCTTACTAGCATCTTGGATTTCATTCCTATGCTTGTATATAAAATCAGATCTGAACCAGATTATGCTAGAGGCTTTTTCCAAGAAGTCTTCATTGTGTTCCTCAAGGATTGACTGCTCAAGAAGAGTTGACTTTGGCAATTTATTGATATCTTTTATCTTCTGGACATATCCCCCGTATTATTCCTCCTTCTTTTCCAATGTTTTAGTATGGTTATTTATTTACTCTTTTAATTCTAATGCTTCCTTGTGGAACTCAAAACTACTTACTAAAACCTCTCCTACCTCTTGGTTAAGTTTATCTATCCATCTATCCATCATCCCAAATTTATTCTTTATTTGCACCAGATCATCAACCTCTCTTTTGCTAAGCAAAACTAGCGTCTCTAAGGCAGCAATTTTTTGTGATCTAGGAGTGGAAACATCCCTCAAAAAGGTATGCAACTGATCCAACTAAGATTTGAGCTCATCCTTTCTCTATTTTTCCTTCATCATCCTTGACTTAATGGATGAGGCTACAATATCAATAAGGTTCATCTGCTGATTTCTTGTAGGCCTTCCTAAATTGATAGTGCCCAGTTAGTAATCAGTGACCTGCATGTCTCCCATATTTTTATCCACTACTGTTATTGTACATTCTGGAATAATTTCCCCTACCTCAGTTAGTCTTGTGGAATGAAGAACTCTATCCCTCTTCTTGGGTCTCTCCTTTTCAATCTTCTTCATCATATATTCCCAATTAAGTGTTTATGGGGGAGCTATTTGTTTCTTTTCAAGATCAATCTTCAACTAGGTATGAGCACTCGGAGTAGTAGCCATTACTATACAAGAAGAGGCAACAGTTGTAGCAGATAATGGCTGTAGTAAATTAACCCTAGGTTGAGAATCAACCTCCTGTACACTTTTTTGTTCTTTTTGTGCATTCTCTTTTGTAATCTTCTCAACCTCTTCCCTATATCTTTTCTCCTCTATCCTTTTATCTTCTTGCTCCTTTTTCAATCTCTCTTCCTCCAACCTCTTCTCTTCAAGCAGTTTATTTATTTCCTCTTCCAAGACCTTGAGTTTGTCTAATGCTTCTTTCTCCTTTTGTTGTTGCTTAACCAGCTCCTCAACATCCTTTTCCTTTTGTAGGCATTATGTTTCCTCCCTTCTCTTGTAGGCCTCTTCAATCATTTTAAACTTGCCCTCAAGGGCCTCTCTTTCTATTCTTTTCTTGGCCTTTTCTTCTTCCATCTCAAGTATCTTTTGCAAAATTTCCAATCTCTCATTTTCATCCTTTGTTATGAGCTCATGCTCCTTTTGCTAATTTTTCTTGATCACTTCATCAGCTCTCTCCTTGGCCTCCAACTATTGTTGTTGGAGTACTACATCATCTTATTTATTTTCATCTATTTGTTTCTTCTTTGCCATAGCTTCAGCATGTGCCTGTGCATCTGAGGCTTTCTTAGCCTCTTCAAATAATGCCCACTAATCCTCATTTGTCAACACATGCTCAGTTTCCTCTAGAGGCATCTCTTCTTGTGTCTCCTTATCTGATAAAGTACCATCAAAGTCTATTTCTATGTCATGAATCTCCAACTCCGCTCCCTTTCCCTTCAAAGTCTTTGCTTCAGCATGTAGAGTCCCCTTAAGCATTTCTTCACCTTGTTTCTCTGAAGGAGCGAGTTGGGTAGATGATTCTCCCATAACTGATGATGAGGGCATCGATCCCATTGGAACTTCTCCTTCATGTGCCTCAGGAAATTCTTGGGCCAGAGCTTCAAGCTCAAACTCCTCTATGTCAGGGGGAAAGAACTCTAAAGGTTCTATGAGAGGCATTTTCCTCTTGGTTCTCTTATACCCTCTCCCTTTCTTCAAATTTTGACCCCCAGGAGCTTTGGTTTTGAGTACAACCCATTGGATACTCCTATCCAACACTGGTCTTGCTATTTGTCTAATATCCATTGTCCCCTCTGCACCCCAATCCATAGGGTCTAAACTCTTAGTACCTATATTTTTTGCTTCATATACATGATCCAATATTACACCATCATCTCACAGTGTATCAGAAATGTCAACTTTGACCCCAAATTCCACCATAAGTGGGACAAACAACCTCTCATAATTTATCTTCTTGAGGTCATATTCATCTTGGAGATCACTCCAAAAGTCTTCTAGTAGGTTGAAATGTTTATCAAAGACTGAAGCAAGCAAGGAATTCATCTTTTTCTTCAGATCAAAATGCTTTTTGGTAGTATATAGGCCCAACTTCAAATGCATTAACTCATTACAAACAAACTTAGCTCCCAAAAGGTTTGGGAAGTTGTACTCACCCAATTGCATCGGGAATTTGTGACAACCTGTTTTATGCTTTATTCCAAACTTTGCATTAACCCCCAAAGCTTGGTAAACAAACTCCATTAAGACAATTTTTTTACTACAACATCTAGGGAGCAAGTGAGGATGACCTTCAAACCCATCCAACCTGAAATAAGTGAATTTGGGATATTGAATAAACCAATAACCCCACTCTGTAATGAATTCTATAGCCTCCTGGCTCAGCCTATATCCTGCATATCCATTAAGTTGGTTAATAAATACATACAAAAATTCATTATTGACTCTTCTATAATGCAATTCAGAGATCTACAAGTACAACTGGTCATAATGATTCCATACTTTCTTTTGCCCATCAACTTCTCCTAATACTCCCACTTTGTTTAACCTTGGAAAGATGCCTCTCCTTGCTACTACATAAATAATATAAGAGGTTATAAAGAAACTCTTAGTTTCCCTCACTCTTATCATTTGATTATGTATTCTTTTCGACACAATCATAGGCCAATCAAACTACTGCCTTCCATCCAAGATTGTTTGAATGAACAGAAACATCCATTCTTTAAAATGAAAATAATCTCTCTTCTCGAAGACTCTAGATAACATCGTTATAATATCTCCAAATTATTTATAGAACTCTACCCTTTTTGGCTAATCTAAAAGCTTTGTTAGAGACTTCTTCTTAGTTCTTAACCATTTCTTATTTAAATGAGTCTTGTTGGTCTCCTTATGATTGCTATACATATTTAAAGCTTTTTCCTCATTAAGATGTCCAAGATTCTTTGGATTAGGAACACTGAACATAAATTGAAACTTTTGGGGAGTCAAATCTATGATAATATTGCCTTGTGAATCAACACATTATCTAGTGGTCGTATTATAAGCTCCAATTGTTGTCATTATCAGCTCAGGACATTGGATTGATAGAGGAAAGATAGTAATGTGAGCCAAACCAAACTAAACTATCCTTTGAGTTCTCCCTATCACCTCTTCAGAAAATGTCTTTAAGTACACCTCCTCATAATTAAATGGACCCAAATTTATGTTAGTTATATCGGCCCAATCAAACTCCACCTTTCTAGCAGTGACATCAAGACCCCTATGATTATACCTCAAGGTATAAGGTAATTGTTCGGGTTTAACCTTTTTAAGCTTAGTTGTTGCCTTTGAATTTTCTACAGGCTGAATCCTTTCAGAAGCCTCTCCTGATGCTCCTAACATATTTTAGTTTCCTACAATAAAAACCCCAAATTAGATCAATAAGAAGTATAAAAAATCATGATTAGAGATCTTACCCTTCCATACATACCGAAGGTAGAACCAGGCAGAAGATGTCCTTATAAGTATCCTTTAAAAACACTGTCAGGTTCGGGACCAAAATAGGCATTGATTTTGCAATATACCATTCGGCGGGATCAAAGTCAAAATTAGGATGACAACTGGAATCAGAATCAGAATGGAAACCGATTTGGTACCATGAAGAAATTTCAAATTTATGTCTAACTCCGGTTTCGGTTTTGCCCGCGCGAACAACATTTTGAAAGCCCATTTCTTATTAGAAGTAGGATCAGAGATGAAATGAAAATGGTAATCGAGACTTACTCTAAATCAAGATTTAAGATCAAAAACAATTCTGATTCTGATTTCGCTTAAAACAATTATGACGTCACTGGCAACTTCAACAAGATAATGGATGACAACATAACCTAAAGAATAGGTCATGAAAAACCAAGGGGGCTCAAAAAAAAATATAGGAGACCATCCCCATATGACTGAGAGGAAACCATAGTAACTAGGGCATCATTTACTAACTTAAACAGAAAACACAAAAAAAACCCTAATTTATAAATCCTTTGACTTAAAATAATTAGGGCACAGACTTAACCCCATTAGAAACTAATCAAGTCAATTATGCTGAAGGACCCTTAATCAAAACCATAAATCAACAAAATCCATAAACGAAATGTATCAAATGAATCATATTCAAAAAATCTAGGGCATCGCAGTACGTTCATGACTAAAACATGAAAACTACCATGATAGAAATAAACAAATGAGAAAATCCAAAAACTTAAAAAGACAAAACAAAAACAAGAAAACAAAATAAAAGAGAACATGAACAACATGAACTCAAAATAAAACCAAGAGTTACGAATCCATTTGAATCACAAATGACCGAGCTGAACAAAATGTAAAAAAAATGAAACAAAGAACAAAAACCCTACCTCCAAATGCAATCAAATAAGCCAGCCCTTTGGTGTGAATCTGCATGTAACTATCTCACTTTCGATTGAATCACGTGCTCAAATTTTCCACCGCAGCTCTGGTTTGTCCTTAATCTTTTAATAGTGATGATAACATCTAGTTAATCGTTAATTAAGGTTAAAAATTTAGCTTCATATGTGCATGGCACCTATAATTAATGTCATAAATGTGGCAGATCAGTGTTGAAACCATAGATGGAATTGGCACATTACTTCCATGCGACTAAATTAAATTCAAACAATAAAACAAAACAACGGGAATCAAAATCAGAATGGATGTTGATTTAGAAACTTTGTCCAAGTTTCAAATTTGGTTTCAGTTCTGGTTCTAGTTCCTCCATCAAAGAATAAAGAGGAAAGAAAAAGATAATAAAAACACGAAGACCGAAACAAGAAAAACCATCACCGATCTTAAGTCCAAACGAACAAACTAAAAGGTTGAGGTAGAGGCAGAATGGGAAAAAATTTGAGACTTATGAATAAACCTCAGACTTAACATCCAATCCGGCTCTGGCTACAAAAAAGACAAACCTAAAAGACTAATGAAAAGACAATTGGGACTGAGATCAGAATGGAATCCTTAAAACAAGTTTCAAACTTGATTCCGTTCTAGTTCCAGTTCCGGTAGAACAATAGAAGAAAAACAAAGTGTTGGATAAAACAAACTCCAAAATTTGTTGAAAAAAAAAACCAAGGATAGAAGAACAAAAGGGGGACCCATTTTGACCAAGGAAAAAGATGGGGTGGTTATGCAAGGCATAACAAGGTGGAGCAAGACAAAATCCAAGAGGAACTTGTAAAGTTCCAATCCCTCGATCCCAACTTGGTCAGTAAGCTATAGTAGAAGAACAAGGAATATCAAGAACAATTCACAAAATTGGGGCAAGAAGTGCAACAAAAGGATGAAGAGTTTCGTCACTTAGAGCAATAGATGCAACAAAAGGATATGGATTTCAAGATCCATCGAGCCCAATTAGAGAATGAAATTGCAGAAATTAAATCTTCACTAGAGGAGGGAGTAGCAAACAGGGAGCGAGTTGAAGCTAGTTGGCTCATAGAATCATGGATGTTTCGGGGACAACTCACAAGGGCAAACCAAAGGTTTGCGGAGCTTGCATATGATATTGGGAAAAAGGATGCAGAAATTTCCATATTAAAAGACTCTACCCCATGCCATGAAGAATAAAGCAGACCTTCTTTAGGTGGCCCAATAGTTATATGTCTCATATTGGGAAAGAGTGAAGGATTTATTCCTAACTCTACACCTAATACTCTGATTTATGGCAGAGGCAACAAACTTGGGCAAAGATGTTTGTGCTACGATCATGCAAATACCATAGTCTATCGCCAAAAGAATTATGGAGGCTGAGATATTATTAGAGAGGCTATATCAGGTCCTAGATGAAGCCTTGGTAGTTATAGGGATTGAGGACCATAGGGGCACTGATAAAACTACTAACAAATTCATCCACTACCACACAACTATCCTTCATGCCAACAAATGTGCCACCAAATTGGAACAGATCATGAATAGCATACAGGCCAGGTTATGTCACCTAACTCAAATGGGCTTGCCATCTCCATTCCTTGAAAATGAGTCAGTGGCCTCGACGGAGGATATTGCGGAAAATATTGAGGAGAAGCAATGAGATGCATCTATCTTGCAAAGTTTCAATCAACCCTTTGTCGTAGAAGATATTGAGAGCGTCACTCATCTAATCGCACAACTTATTTTCCAACTCGAGTCTTGGGTTGGTATATTGTCAGTGCTGCCTTACAATTTTTTTATCAATCTACATGGAGCACAAGAGAGTTTGCACAACATATTGAATCCATCCGAAGATGAATGTTTTCCTCTCCAGATGACCCTCTTTAAGCTCTGACTCTAGTGCCCAATGGATAAGACTTTGGTCTGCAAAATGATAAATTTCTAGGTTCCTAGTTCCATAGGTGAAACACCCCTAATAAGTCACCAAAAGTTGTGAACATAAAGTTCCCAAGCTCCCTTTGGATGATTTTTTTTTGCTTAAGTACTAGCCACTCTCTCTTTTAAAAGGGCTATATCAGGCTTCTTTTGACCAGTCTCATTGTGAATGTCGCCACTTGCCAGCCAAGTGCTCCTCACAAGGTTTCCTTCTCTCGCTTTTATAAAGCTTGCACCATGCTTCCATGTGTCAGCAATTCACATTCTTTGGTGCCCCTTTGCATTGCTCCCCTTTTGGGTCCCGACCACAAGCCACATTGCATCAATTTGTGCACATTCCTTGGAGGACCCCACCTTTAGCATAATATCTTTGAAGACCTCCACATGTCTTCACAACACAATTTTTCATCAGGTAAGAGGAAGGATGAACATTGGGACCCGATCGCTCACTATATGGTCTTCTAGAGACTGCATCATGAAGTATAGTTTGATAGAGCTTCAAATTTTATTCTTTGAATTCCATTATTATCCTGCCTCTACACTATTTTGTCTTATTATTTGGAAGAGACCTAAGGTTGGGGTTTTATTTTTTGTCTTCATGAAAATCCTAATGTTTTATCTAATACCTTGGGTAGGATATTTTTGGTCATTTCCTTTTTGAAGGGGATTTTAAAATGACTTATGTCCCATTGATTTGTTTAGGTCGAGCCCCTTTTAATAAATAGTGTTAAATATTTTTGCCTAACTTTATTATCTCCTAAGTTTAGGTCGGCTCATGCCCCTTTTTAAGAACATTAAGCCATCATTTGTCATTGGCCTAAGCGATGTCCCCTTGTCTGTTTAATAATTGTTTTATATTTCATAGGGAGCATTTTTTGGTGACCATCAATCAAATAGTTGATCTTGACCATTCCCCGCGATCCCGTGATGGCCTCACCGCTGATTTTCAACTAATTGTGATATCATGGGTGAGTGCCATGTTTCTCAGCTATCAACACCAAAAAAGATTTAAAAAGTGCTTTAATTTTTATGTTTGGCTTTAATACATTATATAGTGGGTTACTAAAACAGTTGTGAGATGCACGTACTCAAGATCGATGGTGTTGTTATAATCTTGATGAAAAAATGTCTCGACAATTATGTTCAGTACTGTGACTATTGTGAATGAACATGATTGTTGATGGTGGTGATCAATGGTTGACCATCATCGCCTGATCCAAATATGCAGGGTGTTTAGTGATTACAATATCATAGGCAAGCGCCACGTGTACTCCTTTGGCGCTGCATACTATGGTGGGCCCTTGATGTTGAGATGGAGATTACATTAGCCTTTTTGAAGGTGGTCGTTTGATGATCTAACAAAGGTAAAAGATCGATGGTTAGAATTTAAATTCATATCAAATGAAATTGGAGTTGTTGGCACAGCATGTAAGTGTGCTTTAATGGCAGATGAGACATTTATTAGCTCAATTCGAGCGAAATAAAGTAATTTTTCCTTCGTCTTATTTTACCACAAAGAATTCAAGCTCCTTCGCAAAGTAGTTATAGAGCCAACAATGAGTTTTCGAGCAATCACATTTAGAGTTTGGTCTTCTCCAAAGCATAATTCCATGATTTATTCTTTGTATTGCTTTAGTTACTCTAATTGGGGTTTTGTGAAGAATTGTAGTTTGTTGGTCAAAAGGTTTGTTGATTATTGTCGTAGGGTTACTGGTTTGATTGAATTGTGGGGATTTGCAAGGTTTTATTGTAGTTTCATTGTTTGAGTAGCCCTATTTTGTTCAAATTTTAAGTTTTAAAGAAGCCCTAGTTTATTTGAGATGGCACCAATGAAGCAACATTCTGACCATGTGGATTATTTACAGACGAATTTGTATGATGATTTCCTCGACCAATTACCGCTATCAAAAAATGATAAGAGGAGGGTTTTAGTTTTGATGAATGGAAGAACCCTAAGTGAAGGATTAATGTGCAAAAATTATAACATTGCAGATGCTAGGGCTCCTATGACAGGTTTAGAAATGTTCAGGCTCTGGTATGGGCAACGCAATTTACCTCACCCTTTCTCTAATTCCTGGAGATATGATATGGTGAAACTAGTTGTACCAAATGTTTTCCCCGATGTGGACCTGCTTAGGGTTATGGTAGCACGATATGACCCATTCACTAGAGTGATTAGGGATAATGATGGAGTGGTTCTCTTGAGTATAAGAAAAGAGGAAATTCAAAAAGTATTTTATTTGAGTGAACCCAGTTCATTTCTGGTTCAAATTGATCTCGAGGAGATGAAGCAAGAATATGCAAGATCAAATTCGTTGTTGAGGTTGAAGCTACTTCCTCCTCATCTAGCTAAGGTAGGTATTTATATAGTTTAAATCAGTCCCAGTGACCAGGAGCCTTTCAGGCTAAGCTACTTTGCCAATCAATTTTTTGCCACTTTCTACTCACTTTTCTAGATTTTGGGTTTTAGCCCAAATATGATTTTGCCAATTGCATACATGTTCATGGGGGACCAGATACAACACCCCAATTTTTCCATGATATATGACTGCATATTTTTTCGTAGAAAAGATACATGATGGATTGCTAAAATTCCAATTAGGAGATACTAGCAATCCTTTCTTTTGGTACTCATTGCTAATTTACATGTTTTTGTATAAGAATGTTGACTTCTTCTCAGAGAAGATGGAGTTAAGGCACGACATAAATGGAGAAAGGTTACCCATGTAGGTCTGGACTATAAACCTGTCATAAAACACCAGTTATGTGAAATTTGAAAATTGCTTTTCTTCCAAACTCAGGGCTCGGTTAATTGTTAATGTGCCTAGAATTCCTAAGGATCTTCACGACTTTCTCAGACCTAAGAGGAGGAAGCCTGATTTAAAAGTTTGTCACAACTGGGGTGACATCATTTTGTACCCAATCAGTACTATTCTTAGAGTGTATTGTTTCCTAGAAGCCCCACATATCCTCCCTTTTAATGTGCCATCCAAAATGGGGTTTTTGAAGATCATGTGGAAAATAGGTTGTATTCATGAGGACAACCTGATAGGGATGAGGAAAGGGACTCTCTTCCCTGATTACACTGTTGTATCAAAAAAAAATTTCTCCAAGGGACGATGGGTCCATTTTGGGAAATATTTTGATGACTTTCATTTGAGGAATGGTCCCAGGCAGCAACATGATCCAGAGGGTTTCTTTGCCTTGTTTAGGCAATGGATTAAGGGTGGAAATTTTACCCATGAGTTTAATTTTCCTGAAGACTTAATCAAGAATGAATTTGATTTGAACAGACATGAATTGAACAAAGAGAAGTGGATTGCATATGAAAAATTGTTGGCTGCAATGAATAAAATGGATCCCAAGTATGATCCATTGATGGAATTCACTTCATTCCACAAGAAGATTGATTTCTTGATGGATAATTTCAAAGAGATCATGGGTAGTATGATGACCAAGAAGGTCAATTTGGATTTGGATTTTGGTATATAGAGACCAGAGGTGAGGCCTAAATAAACAAGGCTGACTTATCAACCCACAATGAGCTGGCCTCTTTACAAGAGAAAGAGGAGTGATAGTAGCAATGAGGAGGAAGAGGATAAGATTGGAAATCAGATAATGGAGACCTCAACTCACCCAGGGCCGAAGATTAGAGCACTTGGAGGAATACAAAATAATTGATTTAGATTCTCCACCACAAGCTGATCCTACATTTCCACCATCAAAGCCAAGCCCTAAGAGGAAAAGATTTGAGGAAACACAAGAAGCTCTGATGGACAAAAAAATTGTTACTGATCAAGATATGCAGGTTGCTATTCCACACCCTCCTAAATGAACTCAATTAGTACTATTAGATATGGATGTAAAAGGCTAATGTGTACTAGATGCCAGAATGGAAGCATGCAAGGCATTCTTGGATGATGATGCATTTGTGAAGACTCCATATTTATTACAATTGGTGTGGAGGATTAATTTAGAAGAATACCAAGCCAAATGCAAGGAGAGAAGAGAATCAAAAGGCCTGATAGGTCTGATCAGGAGAATAATGATGAGGTGAAGGCTAAACTCATGAATGAATTCAAAATCATCACTCTTGAGGAGGGAAGGAAGTTGGTGACCCAGGCAAATTTTCTGATTTTACTTGAGTGGTACATAGCATATGCAGTGGAATTCAATTTTATTCTAAAGTGCAAACATCCCATGCAGAACACTGAGGAGGAGGTCAAGGAAACACTCCAAGATTATACCTTTAATTAAGAATATGAGACCCTAGCTATTTGGGCATTGGAACCCCAGGGCAAAAAGACAAATGTTACTGATATTAGCCCAAACCTAAGGGGAGGGTTAATCATCAAGAGAAATTTTGAGACCTCAACTACATAATCTACAAAATTTATTGTAAATGTGGTCAAATTGGCCCAAAAGAAAACTGAAAGAGAATAAGTTGAGAAGAAAATTTTGATGGAGAAGTATAACACCATTATTTGAGAGTATAGTAGAATGCAACAAAGGAATGTTGAGCTAAAAATTGAGGTAGACAGGTTGAAGTAAAAACAAGTGGGGGAGTCTTCTAGTGCTCCTAGTACCTTGACCTTACCTTGGACATCAAGGTCAGTACCCCCAACTTCTCCAATTGTTTTAACTCTGGGATCCCCCATCCAGAATCCTTCTCCCAATCTTTTATTAGAACCAGTTGAAGAGGAGGTTCAGTACTCTGTAGATCCCACCAAAAATCAGATGCTAAATAAGATTACAGAGCTATAGGAAACTCTACAAGAAAGTGAGGAGGGAGTACTTTCCAAACAAAATAAAGTTGTGGATACATTTTTGAGGCATCTGAATGAGAGAGTTGACAGTAGATTTCCATCAGTTTATTCTTTATATTATTTATTCTTGAATTCAATAAGAAACATTACTAGGGATCAGGAATTAGTTTTTCCTTTAGTTGAGAAATGGATCTCTAGGGCCAATGATAATATATAGATATTTGTAGTGAATATATCATTATCTTGAATAAAATCATCAAGGGTTATTTTTTTCATCTCACTATTGTGCTGTGTATGATTCTCATTTTAGCTTTAATTCAAGGAATTAAGTAAAATGCTTAAGTGAGGTTATAGGTAGATATGTTCATGTAAGGATTTGATAAGTAGTATTGGGTTAGAATATAGATTGATAGTATTGCAAGGCAATATTATCTGAGATTTTATATGCTATGTGTTTGAATCTTTCATGGATCCTTAAATGCTTATGAATTTGACTCCTCCAATGGTATATGGCACCAGTCTAAGTTGTAATCGTTTGTGAGGTTCTATATTCGTTTGTCTTTGCTTAGAGCTTGCTACAAATTGAAAATTAATAACTATCTTAAGTTGTGTAATATTGTTGTAGTATCTCATGCTCCAAGTAGTTGATATTATTGATGAATAGCCAATTCATTTCAATCTTATCCTATTATGTTGAGCTATTAAGTGAGATGATATGTTATTATTTATTTTGTTTATAAGTTTGGTGCAGAGATTATAAACACATTAAAGGGATCACCCTCCTAGGTTTTGTAGAGCCCAAAGTGTAGGAGGTTTATTAAAACCCTCGTTAGTTGGTCCAAGTCCTTTGAGCTGCCCCTAAGGGATGGGAAATTCCATAGGTAGATTAGAAGATAAACTTGGCTATAGTAAAAACAACCAACAAAATGGTGACTCTACTAGGGATGTTAATTTGAATATTTCTTGTTAGTGGTCAATTTTCCATTTTGCATAGAATTATCATAGTATTTATGTGATTTGAAGTTCGAGCCCTTGGTTTTTGTGTTTTTTCTATCCATTTCTTCTTTCATTCAAAAGGTTTGTGTTATCCTGTGAAGTATTCTTTGTACATTGTCAATACAAGAAGTTCTAAAGTTATTTTAAAATTCCACCAAGTGTTTTTGAACAATTGGTATTCCCAATATAATTGGGTGGCAATTCTAAAGTCTCTGCAATAGTGTACATTTTATTTGAATATTTAATACTAATTAAAAGATCTTTGGATGAGCATGGATAATGAAGAACACTAGGCCATTCGTGAAGAATCAACCAAAATAGAAACTGGAAGGTGAACTTCCTAAGATGAAGAATAAGGACTGGATAAAGAAGAAACCAGAAACCAACAATGCTACTCCTGCATCACAAAATCCTATACACCAAGGTACAAGTAAGCCTTTACATTCTATCCCTGAGTTGAGAAAGTGTCTAGATATTCAGAGTCAAATAGCTATGGATTTTTTGATGCATTATTTAATACACCTATTCAAGAGGATGTAGCATGTCATAATAAAGGGCCTATTAGTGTACAATATGCTAAAAAAAGGAGTAGAAGTTGAAGCCATCACAAAGAATGCGCCATTGATGTGCCTCCTCCTCTTGCTAAAGATGATGGAACTCCTTTATTATCTAGGCATGTACTTGAAGAAGTAAACCTAATGGACCTAAGTGATACATCAAGTTCTGATTTGACCTTTCTTGAACTTGATGATGTTTTTGGAGATATTGATTCCTTAAGATGAGAGATCCAAAAGTAGGATGAACTTAGGATGAAAAAGGATAAGGAGAGAGAAACAAAACTGATGCATGTTTTAATTGAGAGGGATAGATTAATTAGAAAATTGGAAAAAATGAAACTCCTGAACCAAAGTAGACCTAAGCCAGAAGAGGAAGGTACTGTTGTATGATAAATTGTTGATAAGGGGGTAAAGCTAGAGTCTAAAGTGAGTATTGTGGGTCAAACTGATTACCAACCAAAGCTTGCAGACCCAAAACCCTTGAACCCTGTTAAGCCCCAACCAAGTAATCCAGATCCTAAACCTATTTTGGACAAGGGAAAAAAAAAGGCTAAAGGGATTAATATAAATGAGAGGGTGGCTTATCACCATCCTAAACAAGATCCCCTTCCACATGTGTCATCACAAGTTGATACTACCTTCAAAAAGCTTAGGAGGGAAGGGGAAGCTCTAGTAGAAGAGCTAGAGAGGACTAAAATTGAGGCTGAAAATGTAGAAAAGAGAAGGAAAATAAGTTTCCTAAAATGTCGAGTGTGGATGAGGTTACATAAGCTACAACTTCATCAAGTCACCAAGACGTTTTGGATAATGGTCCTAAACCCAGTCTGAAAAATACCACAAATAACTCTGGCCCAAAGGTTCATGCAACCAAAATTGTAAATCTACATCAAAATGGTCCTAAGGCTCAGAATACACGGTTTGGTGATGAATCTCAAAGGACTGATGGACTATTTCAAAGGATACCTATACAATTGGAAAGGTATAGGTAGTTATTCTTTGATGGTATTCTGAGTTACCCAAATCCCATCCCTGATGAGCTAAGAGAAAAGATGAATAAGTTTTTTGGAAACAATGCTTTTTCAATAGAGGAACATTTGAAAGCCTTCATGGATATGTTAAATGACTATGAGGTAGATCATGAATATGTAGTAATGAAATTAATTGTACAATCTTTGATAGAAGATGCAAGGGATTGGTACAGAGGTCTATCAAATGTTAGTATTGGTTCATGGGAAGAGTTTGAAAAATGCTTCAAAGAACAATATGGTGATGAGACTAATGCTAGTTTCATGATAAATTAATTCAAAAACATCAAGAAGTTAGTGAATGAGCCTGTGACAAAATTTAACCTTAGATTTCAAAATGAAATGTATAAGTTGTTTTAGGTGATGAGACTTGATGAAAATGTTTGTTTAACCACTTATTTCAATGTTTTGATGCCAAAATGGCATATCTTCTCAGAGATAAGGACCCTCAAACCATGAGGGATGATTTCAAAGTGGGAATTAATATTGAAAGTAATAGGAAAGCTTCTGGAAAATATGGTAGGAGGGAGGAACCTACTCTTTTAAAAAATCCTAGGGATAAGACTGAGAAGGTGTCTACTGCAAACACTAAGGATGATGAGAAGTGGGATAAGGTCCTCAACACTTTTAAGGACATAAAGTATACTATTGCTAAGCAAGAGAAGGGTCTTGGAAATGATAAAAAACAATATAATAAAAATGACAAACCTCCTAGACTACAAAGTTATCCTTACAATACAAATTGGAAGGATGGAAAACCAATATTACTGGCCCAAAAGCCTAAAAATGATCAGTAGACACCAGATCCTTTGTAGAAGCATTCTGTAAATTTGGTACAAGATAGACCATGGTGTGAGGTGTGTGAAAACCCACATGATCAAAAGTATTGTGGCATTGCCCGGTTGCTTGTGGCTGAAGGAAAAGAAGAGGATTCTCATGAGAAAACTCTTGATTATGAGAAGGGTGATGTAAGTGTTTGTATGGCCCAGTCATATATTGATGAAGCTAAATGTTCTTTTGATGAGGAATTGAAAGAAGCTGAAGTGGATAATCAATGGTAGAGAAGTGAAATTTATCATCAACAGGTTTTTTCTAATGAGGGTGAATTTGACCATCATGCCTGCAATATGGAGCAGGCTAAAGGTTCAGTGTCTCTAAGGAGACCATCAAAAGATGATATTTCCTAGTTGACTGAGGAATTTCCTAGTTGACTGAGGAGATGTTTGCTCAAATGAGAAGTACCCTTTAGCTAAGAAATAGAACTATGGGTGAGTAGGGTAAACTTGCAAGCCTTTTTATTAAAGAATAGAAAGATAAAAACAAGGGCATTAAAGTGGATAGCAAAAATGATGTTGGAAAAATCAAGGAGGTCAAGAATGACAAGATTTGGGCAAAAAAGACTGAAACCCCAAAGCCCCATGAAAATGTTACTCCTTTATTGGTAAAGACCAAAGTGATTACCAAGTCCATTGAATCTGCTCTAGAAGAGAAGCAAAAGAAACTTAAATGAAATCAACAACTGGAGAAGAAAGAAAATAATGAAGGTATGATTCCCGACCTGCCTAAATACACACCCTTAGACATGTTTCAAGTATTTTCCCAGGTTAAAGTTATTGTACCTTTGCTGGAAATGATGAAAATAGCTGAGCATTAGGAAAAAAAATAAGCCTTGATTACAAGAGTTGCTAGTAGTAAAATTGAACAAGGAAATTGTAAAGAAGTAAAGGACAAAGAATAAATAAAAGAGAAAGAAGTGGATGGAATTGTGTCACAAAATCCCCCTGTGTATCTAGGGAATTCTATCAATATGTGCCTTGAGAATATAACCCCTTTTTTCTTGAGTGTTGATATAAATGGGAAGACTCTGAGAAATTGTTTGATAGACTCAGGGGCGTCAAATAATGTTATGCCAGTCGAGATCATGGAAGAAATGGGCTTAACATTAGACGCTACTCAAGGTAAATTATATGCATTAGATTCAAGAGAAGTGTTATTTATTTGGAATATTAAAGAATTGACCTAATACCTTGAGAAGGTTCTAGCCATGACTATTTTAGTTGCAAACAACCCATCTCATGATCTGACATATTTTATTGATAATGGCATAAATGAATTTAGGGCTGAATAATCCCCTTGTGATTATGATAAACTTGTTGCACCTATTGACACCGAAGTGCAACTTTTATTAGAGTCGAATGACTTGTGGACTATGTAATTTGATGGTACAAGTTCAAAGGAGGGATCTAGTGTAGGTGTGTTGTTAAGGTCTCCGAGTGGAAAGAAATTTAGGTTCTTCCACTTTTTTATTTGAATGCACCAAGAATGTGGTTGAGTATGAGGCTTTGTTATTAGGGCTCAAGTTAGCTGAAAAAAATGGGATAAAGAAGCTCAAAGTAATTGGAGATTCTGAGCTTGTAATTTCTCAAGTCAGGTCTAGATATGTGTCAAAGAATAAAAGGTTGGACCAATATAGAAATGGTTTTTGGGATGAATTAGAAAAATTTGATGCTTTTGTTATAAATTGGATGGAGAGAGGCCACAATAAGCTGGAAGATTTTCTAGAAAATATTGCATTGAAACCAGATGACATGACTTACACTGGAATTTCAAAGGTTGAAGTGCACACCAGACCATTTGTTCCTGATAATATCAAAAACTGGCAATTTTTTGATAGTGATGATGATATATTGAGGTTCTTAAATTGTGTGGATGAATATGAAAGTCAAGAAATTGACTTTGGAGTTTTTGTTGAAAAAATTGATGGTAAGGATATTGTGTTTGGGAATGAAGTTATTCATTTAAAGACCAATACAATTCCTAAAGCTTTAATTGTTCTTGAAAGAGTGTTTGACAACCAGGATAGGACAAAGGCTAATTGTGATGCTTCCCATCCCAATGACTTGGAAGAAATAAACCTTGGAACAAAGGAATCACCGAAAAAGGTTTACATTGGAAAGAAATGATCACCAAAGGTGAGAAGGATGTTAATTGATTTGTTAAGAAAATTCAGAAATGTGTTTGGTTTGTCTTATGATGATATCAAGGCTTATAGGGAGAATTTATTTCAACATGAAATTCCTTTGAGTGATGGTGGTAAGCCATTTAGGCAAAATAAAAGGCCTATTAATCCTACCTTGGCTCCTAAAATGCAAGAAGAACTAATGAAGTTGAGAGATGCAGGGATCATCAAGCCAATCAAACATTCATCTTAGTTGTCAAATTTGGTTCCTATGAGAAAGAAAAATGGAGACATTAGATTATGTGTGGATTTCAAAAACTTGAATGTGTCTTCATTGAAAGACAACTATCCATTACCAAATATGGAAGCCATGTTGCAGAGGGTGACAGGATGTGAGTTGATGTCTATGATGGATGGGTTTTCTAGCTACAACCAATTCATGGTTAAGGAGTCTGAATAGTTTAAGACAACTTTCGCTACACCTTGGGGAACCTATGTCTATGTGAGAATTCCTTTTGGTCTAAAAAATACAGGGGCTACTTTCCAAAGAGCCATGGATGTGGCATTCTCGGATTTCATTAAATTGTTTTTGGAGATTTACTAGGATGATTTTATTGCTTATTCCAAGAAAGAAGATTACCATTGTGAACATCTAGAGAAGGTATTTAGCAGAGCTAGAATATGGTATTTCCTTGAATCCAAATAAGTGTGATTTTGGAGTGAAGGAAAGTTGTTGGTACATATTATTTCTAAGGATGGGGTCAAAATTGATCCAAAAAGGGTGATTGCAATAGATAAAGTCCCACAACCCTGAAATGTCAAGGGAATACAATCTTTCTATGGACAGATTAATTTGCTAAGGAGATTCATAACAAATTTTGCTGAGATAGTTTTCCCTATTTATAAGATTCTTAAGAAAGGGGCCAAGGTTGAATGGGAAGAAGAACCAGTACAGGCTTTCCAGGCAATTAAGCAAGCTACAAAGGAAGCTCCTGTGTTAAGAACCCCTTGATTTTTCCAAGCCCTTATAGATTTTCTCATTTGCTTCTTCATTCCACAAAATTGCAGTTGTGTTTATACAAAAGAATGTTGAGGTTTTTGAACAGCCTATAGCCTTTTTCAAAAAATCCTTGTAGGCTGCAAAACTCAAATATGACATAAATGAAAAACAGACATATGCACTAGTAAAATCAGTAAAAGCTTTCAAGACATATTTGATGGGAGCTATTGTAATTGCCTATGTACCTAGTGTTGTTGTGAATGACATTTTTACACAATGGGAAGTGTTAGGAAGAAGATGTAAATGGATCAACAGGATCCAAGAATTCAACATTGAAATCCATATCACTAAGCTGGTGAGAGGACAAGGATTGGCTTGGAGTAATCTGGAAGAAAATCAAATAAATTTTTTTGAAGAAGAGAACAGATCACACATATGTGACATGGAACATTCTAATTGGTACAAAGGTTTGATCTATTATTTACAAAAGATGAGATGTCTTGATGATTTGAGTGAAAATGAAAAGAGGACATTGAATTTTCATTCTATCAAATATGTTATCATAGTAGGAAAGCTCTGGTGGATAAATGGAGAAGGTGTTTTGTTGAAATGTGTGGACCAAGATCAAGTACAAGAAATCTTAAATGAGAAGCATAGTGGAGTTTGTGGAGGGCATTATATGGACAAAACAACTGCACACAAAGTGATGAGGGCTAGATTTTGGTGGCTTACTATTTTTAAGGATGCACACCAATTAGTGAAGACTTGTGATGCTTGTCAACATTTCTCTAGTAAGTTGAAATTCTCTGGTAACTTACCTATAAAACCAATTGCAGTGCAATCTCTATTCCATCAATGGGGTATTGATTTTATAGGAGAGATAGCATGTAAATCAAGTGGAGGCCATTCATGGATATTGGTGGCCACTAATTACTTTAACAAGTGGGTGGAAGCAATTCCAACAAAGAAAGCAACTAGTAAGGTGGTAATTGATTTCTTAATGAGTAACATAGTGACTAGATTTGGATGTCCAGAGAGGATTGTGTCAGACAATGCAATGTGTTTCAGGTCTGAAGAATACATGGAGTTCTATGAGAAGCATGGCATCCAAGTCTCTTACTCATCACCTTACCACCCATAAGGAAATGGAGCAAAATCAAGCAATAAAATCTTAAAGAAGATTATTAAGAGAATCCCAGATCAAAATAAGAAGGCATGGGATTCTAAATTGAGATTAGCAGTCTGGGCAGACAAGGTGACTATGAAGAAGGCAATAGGTTGTGCCCCATTTGACTTAGTTTATGGGATAAATGAAATATTTACCCAGAATAATCTGATGGAGATTTATAAATTTGTCCAGATGTATGATAATGAAATAGAAGATGAAATGCAACTGAGGGTGGAAGCTCTCATAGAGTTGGATGAGACCAAGAGGGAAGCTCAAATAAAAAATTCCAAATTGTAGTTGCAATTAAAAAAATTGTATGAAAAAAGGACAAATGTAAGGAGTTTCCAAGACAGAGATACGGTTTTGATGTGGAATGCTAGATTGGAGGACAAAGGAAAACATGGTAAATTTGATGCAATCTGGTTACGCCCATTCTTGATAATTAGTAAGTGGGGAGAGGATTCATACTTTTTGTAGGATTTAATAGGTGACATTCTAGAATTGCCAATTCATGGAAAATTCTTGAAATTATACTTCACTTGAAGTATTGTTTTCCATGAACAGTAGCTTAGGTTTGTATATATGTTAGCTATAGGTTTCCTTCTTGTTGGATTGTCTTGTTCAGACAATCCTTTTTGGTTGTCTCTACAACTGGTCTGCTCTACCTGAGATTCTAAATTCTCGCTTCATTCCAGTGGAATGAACATCCCCAATTGAAGCTACTGATAGAGCTTCAAATTTTGTTCTTTGAATTCCATTATTATCTTGCCTTTGTACTGTTTTGTCTTATTATTTGGAAGAGACCTAAGGTTGGGGTTTTATTTTTTGTCTTCATGAAAATCCTGATGTTTTATCTAATACCATGGGTAGGATCTTTTCAGTTGTTACCTTTTTGAAGGGGGTTTTAAAATGACTTATGTCCCATTGATTCATCTAGGCCAGGCCCCTTTTAATAAATAGTGTTAAATATTTTTTCCTAACTTTATTATCTCCTAAGTTTAGGTTGACCCATCCCCCCTTTTTAAGAACAACATTAAGCCATTATTTTTAGTTGCCCTAGGTGATGTCCCCTTGTCCCTTTAATAATTGTTTAATATTTTGTAGGGAACTTTTTTGGTGATTGTCGATCATCAAACAGTTGATCTTGATCGTTCCCCATGATCTCGTGATGGCCTCACCGCTAAGTTTCAACTGATTGCGATATCATAGACAAGTGCCACATGTCTTAGCTACCGAAGCCAAAAAATATTAACAAAGTTCTTTAATTTTTATGTCGGGTTTTAATACATTATATAGTGGTTTACTAAAATAGTTGTGAGATGCACGTGCTTAAGATCGATGGTGGTATTATAATCTTGATGAAATTTTTTCTCAATAGTTATGTTCAGTACTAGTGACTGCTGTGAATGAACACGATTTCTAATGGTGGCGATCAATGATTTTCCACCATCGCGTGATCCGAAGATGTAGGGTGTTTAGTGATTATGATATCACGGGAAAGTACCATGTGTACTCCTTTGGTGCTATATACTATGGTGGGCCCTTGATGCTGAGATGGAGATTACATCAGCCTTTTTGAAGGTGGTCCATTGATGATCTGATGTAGGTAAAAGAGTAATGATTAGAATTTAAATTTGCATCAAATGCGATTGGAGCTGTTGGTGTGGCATGTAAGTGTGCTTTAATGGTAGATGAAATGTTTACTGGGTCAATTCGAGTGACATAAAGCAATTTTTCCTTTGTCTTATTTCACCACAAAGCATTCAAGCACCTTCCCAAAGCAATTATAGAGCCAACGATGAGTTTTCGACCAATCACAGTGAGATTTTGGTCTTCTGCAAAGCATAATCCTATGAGTTATTCTCTGTATTGCTTTAGTTACTCTAATTGTGGTTTTGTGAAGAATTGTAGTGTGCTGGTCAAAGGATTTGTTGATTATTGTCGTAGGGTTATTGGTTTGATTGAATTATGGGGAATTGCAAGGTTTTATTGTAGTTTTGTTGTCTGAGTAGCCCTTGTTTGTTCAAATTTTAAGTTTTAAAGAAGCCCTAGTTTATTTGAGATGACACCACTGAAGCAACATTCTGACCATGTGGATTATTTACAAAGGAATTTGTATGATGATTTCCTCAACCAATTACCATTGTCAACAAATGATAAGAGGAGGGGTTTAGTTCTAATGAATGGAAGAACCCTAGGTGAAGGATTAATGTGCAAAAATTATAACATTGCAGATGATAGGGTTCCTATGATAGGTTTAGAAATGTTCAGGCTCTAGTATGGGCAACACAATTTACCTTACCCTTTATCTAATGCCTAAAGATATGATATGGGGAAACTAGTTGTGCCAAACATGTTCCCTTATGTGGACCTCTTCAGGGTTGTGACAGAATGATATGACCCTGTCACTAGAGTGATTAGGGATAATGATGGAGGGGTTCTCTTGAGTATAAGAAAAGAGGAATTCAACAAGTATTTGATTTGAGTGAACCCAGTTCATTTCTAGTTCAAATTGATCTCGAGGAGATGAAGCAAGAATATGCAAGATCGAATCTATTGTTCAGGTTGAAGTTTCTTCCTCCTCATCCAATTAAGGCATGAAGTTCTATAGTTTACATCAATCCTAGTGACTAGGAGCCTTTCAGGCTAAGCTGCTTTGCTAATCTCTTTTTGGCCACTTTCTACTCACTTTTCGAGATTCTAGGTTTTAGCCCAAATACTGTTATTCCAATTGCATACATGCTCATGGGGGCCTAGATACAACACCCCAATTTCTCTATGATATATGACTTTGCATATTTTCTGGCAGAAAAAATACATGATGGATTGCTGAAATTGCAAGTAGGAGATACTAGCAATCCTTTCTTCTGGTACTCATTGCTAATGTACATGTTTTTGCATAAGAATGTTGGCTTCTTCTCAGAGAAGATGGAGTTAAGGTAGGACATAAATGGAGAAAGGTTACCTGTGCAAGTCTGGACTGCAGACTTGTCACTAAATAGAGGAAGCACCAGTTATGTGCAATTTGACAATTGCTTTGCTTCTAGACTCAAGGCTCGGTTAATTATTAATGTGCTCAGGATTCCGAAGGATATTTACAAATTTCTCAGACCTAAGGGGAGGAAGCCTAATTTAAAGATTTTTCACAACTAGGGTGACATCATTTTTTACCCAATCAATACTATTCTTAGAGTGTATAGTTTTCAGGAATCCCCACATATCCTCCCTTTTAATGTGCCATCCAAAATTGGGTTTGCTAAGGTCATGTGAAAATAGATTGTATTCATGAGGACAACCTGACAGGGAAGGGGAAAGGAACTCTCTTCCCTAATTACACTATTGTATCAGATTTTGTTTTCTCCAAGGGGGGATGGGTCCATTTCAGAAGATATTTTGATGAATTTCATTTGAGGAATGGTCCTAGGCGGTAGCATGATCCAAAGGGTTTCTTTGCCTTGTTTAGGCAATGGATCAAGGGTGGAAATTTTACCCATGAGTTTAATTTTCTTGAAGACTTAATTAGAAATGAATTTGATTTAAACAAACATGAATTGAACAAAGAGAAGTGATTGCATATGAAAAAATTGTTGGTTGCAGTGCATAAAATGGATCCCAAGTATGATCCATTGATGGAATTCACTCCATTACACAAGAGGATTGATTTCTTGATGGATAATTTTAGAGAGATCATGGGAAGTCTAATGACCAAGAAGGTCAATTTGGATGTGGATTTTGGTATACAGAGACTAGAGGTGAGGCTTGAAGAAACAAGGCCGACTTATCAACCCACAGTGAGCTGACCTCTTTATAAGAGAAAGAGGAGTGAAAGCAGCAATGAGGAGGAAGAGGATAAGAAGGGAAATCAGATAATGAAGACCTCAACTCACTTAGGACCAAAGATCAGAGCACCTGGAGGAATAAAAATAGTTTATTTAAATTCTACACCACAAGCTGATCCTACATTTCCACCATCAGAGCCAAGCCCTAAGAGGCAAAGAGTTGAGGAAACATAAGAAGATCTGATGGATTAAATAATTGTTATTGATCAAGATATGTAGGTTGGTATTCCATCCACTCCTAGATCAACTCAATTAGTACTATTGGATTTGTATGTAAAAGGCCAATGTGTACAATATGCCAGAATGGAAGCATGCAAGGCATTCTTGGATGATGATGCATTTATGAAGACTCCAGTTTTATTGAAACTAGTGTGGAGGATGAAATTAGAATAATACCAAGCCAAATGCAAGGAGAGAAGAGAATCAAAAGGCCTGATAGGTTTGATTAGGAAAATGATGATGAGGTGAAAGTTGAACTCATGAATGAATTCAAAAGCATCGCTCTTGAGGAGGAAATGAAGTTGGTGACCCAGGCTAGTGTTCTGATTTTACCTGAGTGGGACATAACAGATGTAGTGGCATTCAATGCTATTCTGAATTCTAAACATCCCATGTAGAACACCGAGGAGGAGGTCAAGGCAAAACTCCAAGATTCTACCTTTAATGAAGAATATGAGACCTTGTCTATTTGGGCATTGGCACCCCAGGGCAGAAAGCCAAATTTTATTGATATTAGCCCAAACCTAAGGTGAAGGTTAGTCATCAAGAGAGCTTCTAAGACCTCAACTACATAAGCTACAAAATTGACTATAAATGTGGAAAAATTGGCCCAAAAGACAGCTAAAAGAGAAGAAGTTGAGAAGAAAAGTTTGATGGAGAAGTATAACACCATTATTGGAGAGTATAATAGAATGCAACAAAGGAATGTTGAGCTACAAACTGAGGTAGATAGGTTGAAGTACAAACAAGTGGGGGAGTCTTCTAGTGCTATAGGTACCTTGACCTTACCTTTTACATCAAGTTTAGTACCTCCAACTTCTCCAATTATTTCAACTCTGGGATCCCCCATCCAGACTCCTACTCCCAATATTTTATTAGAGCCAATTGAAGAGGAGGTTGAGTACTCTATAGATCCCACCAAAAGTAGATGCTAAATAATATTACTGAGCTACAAGAAACTCTAAAATAAAATGAGGAGGGAGCAGTTGCAAAGAAAAATGAAGTTGTGGATACATTTTTTAGGTATCTGAATGAGAGAGTTGATGGTAGATTGCCATCAGTTTATTCTTTATATTCTTTATTCTTGAACTCAATAAAAAACATTACTAGGGATCAAGAATTAGTTTTTCCTTTAGTTGAGAAATGGATCCCTAGGGCCAATGACCTAGATGTTATGTATAAGGCCTCTAGATTTGATGCAGCTAGCATACCTCAATTAGTAAGGCCTACTCATTTTTTTGTAAAGTAATTGCAAGGTTTCCAAGCCTTACCTGATGATTTGATTAGGAGGATTAAGGAGTTGATAAATAATTTTGATGACTAGAGTGACAAATCTTTACTAGATATAGTAGATGCCCAGGGAAATGTTAGATCACTGCAGCAGTGGCAGGATAGGGTAGATGAATTCATCAATCCACAAATCAAATTGATTTGTGATGACTCAGATTATGACATGATGGTGATTAGTATGGATGAAATAATTAATACCAACATATTTATGGAGTCTTTTGAAAAAGAGGCGAATCAAGTAGCAGTAAAGTATACAACTGATAGTGCTAAGGTGAATGAGGTTGTAAATTTTGATTGGACAATGGATGAATAATATCAAAGATGGGTGGAAAAATATTTAACTAAAGAAGAATAGGACAAAGTCTACTACTGGTAGGTATCAACTCAATAGTTATGGTTATAACCAATTTTGGGCATGTCTCGATGGCAGTTTTGGTGTAGCTTTTCGAAGTTTGGCTATGCAACAAGTATTCTCTAGTGGACGGGACAAACAAGAAGATTCTCCAGGGACTCGATTGTTGTAACAATTTTTTGAAATGTCATAGGGCGGTCAAAATGACCGGTGACATGTGCATTTCTAGCCCGATGCTTGTTTGCTCCTTCATTCTCTATAAGAAGGATTTCAAGGCTAGAAATAGGGGTTAGTAAGTTAGATATCTTTAGGTCGAATCTAAGTAAAGTTGCAGAGAGGATTGTAAAGAGCCTGATGTTATAG
This sequence comes from Sequoiadendron giganteum, assembly GCA_007115665.2. Lineage (NCBI taxonomy): Eukaryota > Viridiplantae > Streptophyta > Pinopsida > Cupressales > Cupressaceae > Sequoiadendron > Sequoiadendron giganteum. The sequence continues at coordinate 244,716,139 of CM021109.1, forward strand.
TGGAAATTCTACTCTTAGGTTTTGTGTTATTTTGTTTTAGGTTTTAGTTTCATGAGTGCTTGATGTTTCAGGATAGTACTAGCATCTAAATGAAAATTACTCATTTTGAGCTCATGTCTCTCCATTGTATGAGTATATCATTATCTTGAATAAAATGATCAAGGGTTATTTTGTTCATCTCACTATTGTGGTGTGTATGATTCTTGTTTTAGATTTAATTCAAGGAATTAATTAAAATTCTTAAGTGAGGTTATAGGTGGATATGTTTGTTGGTTCTCAAAAATGCAGGTTTGAACCATGATAGGTTGCCAAGCTCTCACAACACATTTGGCCAATGTATAAAGGCCAATTGATGTAATTGAACCTTCTTCTCTTTAGGTTCTACTAGACCAAGGTGGGTGAACCTATGTGAATGATGCAGATTGAAATGTATTTCCCATTTAAACTATCTACCCACAATGGAAAATGGAAGTGGACGGATAAAAACACTAAACCTATACCTACTCCTATTGCACAGATGAAAGGATTTGAAAATATTGTTTATGAATTTTAACATTTGGGTTGTGATAGACCAGTGTCTTCAATCCACATGGGAAATGGAGTCAAAAATTAAGAATGATATGTGTTTCCCTCTTTCGCTTAACTCTAGTTGTTAGGCACTTTGAAAATTCTATGACTGGCATAAGACTTTATTAATCTATGACTTGCATAAATTGTGCTAGAATGTTTCTTAATCTAGTTCTTCTTTAACTATCCAAAATAGATCTTAAAACCACTATGACTTATTGAAATAATTTAATCCTAATTTACAGACACCAATCAATTAAATCACACAATGGGAATGCATTATGACAAATCAAAAATGTACTTGATACACTAATTTAAATGATAAAATGACTTCAAGTTAGAGAGAACCAAATAAAGAATTTGAATTAACATGACACAACAAATGAACACCAAGAAAGAACTTCACCAGTCAAAATATATTATCTCCATTGATTTTGTTTCAAGAAAGTCTGCCATTATTTACATTCCTAGTCCATTTTCTGGAAAAAAATCTAACTCCTACTATCTAACTCCCTATTTACTAACTACTACCTTTTTTCTTAAGTAATTTTTCAATTCATTTATACAACATTCCAAGGGTCATGACCCTTCATATTACAGTTACATCCATTTACATTCCTGGCAAAAAATAAAATATTTGATTAAGTTGCCTTATCGACAAATCAAATATTTTAAACTATAGACAAGCTTTTATTTTTCCATTAATACTTTTTCCCTCCTCTATTTATTTCATTATACTTTACCCTCTCTTAATATTTTATTCCTCATGGCTTTATTATTTCTACCGCACCACCGCAGTCAACGTCTTGTCTTCCTACGATGTGGTAGTATTTGACTTCTCTAACCCCTCCACCGCCTTACCGTGGTCTCCCTCTTGACTCCTTGCGGTTGCACGGTGACTGTTTGTCGCTATCTTCATTGTTCATTGTGGTACCACGATCATCATCCTACACACTAGTGGTGCCACGGTAACCATTTGTTGACCATCCACCCCATCATTGCTAACCTCCCTAACTGTTCACCGTGCCACGGTGTGGCGATAGCCGGTATGATGACTACTAACCCCTTACCACATAATGTTATTGCAATCACTGCGGTGCCTGGCTTGACCACCAATGGTATCGCGGTGACCCCTTTGTCGGTCACTCCACTGTCTATCATTATCTGAATTTTGACCACGCGCAGTGTGGTGGTGGTCGTTCACTAACCACTCTCATAGCTTGCTTCACTGACCAGGCTGACTACACATAACCATCACCACCATACCGCAAGCCACCCTAAAAGGGGTCACAGTATAGTGGTAAAAGGTATTGGCTTGAGAAAAGTGAATAGCGGTATAAGATATAAATCAATTATTGGGTTTTTTGAAAGTTGAATAAATGAATTTTCACGACAAGGTAGGAAAACATTCTATTAAAATGGATAAAAGACCTTAGGATTTTCAAAAAATTTGGGTTCTAACAGTCGCTTCTATTGGGGATGAGTGATTTTTTAAATCATTGCAAGAATCTAGAATATTTCTGGAAGAGCAGACCAAGCAAAGGAGATGAAAAATGAAGGCAATGGCAGATGAAGGATATGAAAGATGGAGCATGAAGACTAAAAAACCCTACACTACTATACATGGAAAAAATATTTTTTCAACAAGGGAATTTCTGGGAATGTCCATGTACTGGAAAATCCAGACCCTTCAAAAACTAATGTGCATGGAAGAGAATGATTAAAGACGTTTGTTAGGAATTTTCCAAGCAATGAAAATCCCTAATCCTCTATGTTTTCTTTGGTTCAAAAATCAAACCATAAAGGATGGCCCCAGGCTACCCAAAAGAAAAACCTACACTTTCCTCTATCATAGACCTTATTTTGATTAAATCTCATCAGGTTTCTTTTAAAACTATCCATTCCATCTGCCTTGCAACATGCATTGTCATTAAAAAATTTCAAGAAATCATTATATTCAACCTGAATCATATTCATTTCACCACTCTACATTTTATCATTCTTATTATCATATGACAAATATTTGTCATATTCAATAGACAAAGTGTATCCATATTCAACAAAAATTTCATAGGTTTCCTCATTGTCATATGTTGTTGAATGTTCCTGCAACTGTACTGGGACCTAAAAATCTGAATACTTCACATGGGAATCTACAAATTCAATCTCATCAATATCTTCTGAGACAACTAAATCAAAAATATTTTCCATTTCTCTTCTATCACAAGTTGGAATTGACACATACCTCTGATCCATATAGTCATCCTCATACATACTTGAATCAACAAATGTTGGACACTCATCATCAATAACATGCAAACCATTATCTTCTTCTTGCAGGAAAAAATTATTCAATTCACATACCTCTTCTTGGACACAAATGGATTCATGATTAGCTGCAATGATTTCTTCATCAATCTGAGAGATGCACATGGAGTCATATGAATTTTTACACATAGTATCCTCACTGTCAAAGCATATATAGGCTAGAACAAAAACTCTAGGATCATCTTTATGTGCATACTTCTGGTATTCAAGAGTTAACAAATCTGAAACTTGCTCATTGTTGAGTGAATAGGTCTCTGCTTCCATATCTTCTACCATGTCTCCAACCTCTTCTTGATCTTCATAAGGACTACAACAATCATCCTGTTGTAGATTCACAAGTTCTTCTTCACAATATTAATCACAATCTATTATGTAAAGAGAGACTCTCCATACCTTCATTGGTGGATGGCATGGTACCTTCTTCAGTTGCAACCTCTGAAACATTGTTGATGTACTCTCCATATGTTGTGTCCCTATCATCTTCCGAATCTGAAAAGTAGTCATTAGAAATCCTAGTAGCACATGATTCCTTTGTTTGTTGCATTGTTTGAGCATCCATGATATCACTACTAGATTTATTACTGCCAGTATCCATGTACCTTGTCCCAAGCATGGAATCAATAAATTTATTTACTACATCAAAGACTTGTTGTTTTGATGACTCTGACCAATAAATTGATTCAGGATCTGATGCTCTTAGAATTTGTGCAAAAAATGTGGGTCTTATAGGCCTATAACAAGGAGGTAATTGCATAGAGATATCTACCATCCTATTGGTCAAAGAAATTATAGATTCTCCCTTATATTTCCTTATGTCAAAAAAGGCGTCCACAAGACTTGTACCTCTCTCTTGAACTTGAATATACTCATCAATTTTTTTTTGATGTGAATAGAGTACACTACCTTTGTTAATAAAGTTATCAGTTGCATCATGTGGTATTTGTGGTGTCCAAGATCTCCTGGAATTTGTGTCTTCATTCTTACTATATGATGGCCTATTCGGTGATGTATTTGGAACACATTCAACTCTCAATTGCAGCAGTCGTTGTTTCACTTGTAGTGTTTTTTGTTTCTAGTGTAACCTTTGTTGTTCCAATTATTCCAACTCTCTTATTGACTATTGTCTTTTCTCTTCTTTTGAAATCTTGACAAAATGTGACTTTTCCACAATATCCATGCATTATTTATCAAATCTGACATAGAGTCGCTACTTTTCCCAAAAGTAGGAAAATGAAAAGATTTTTTTTTTGATGTTGTATTGGTTTTCCCTAGCGGAATCCCCAAACAAAAATGTGAAACTTTGTTGACTCTATAAATGGAAATGTTGGAAAATTTTATGAGTAATTCCCCAGCAGAGTCGCCAAACTGTTGGTTCTCAAAAATGCAGGTTTGAACCATGAGAGGTTGCCAAGCTCTCACAATGCTTTTGGCCAACGTACAAGGCCAATTGATGTAATTGAACCTTCTTATCTTTAGGTTTTGCTAGACCAAGGCAGGTGAACCTATGTGAATGATGCAAATTGAAATGTATTTCCTGTTTAAAATATCTACCCACAATGGGAAATGGAAGTGGATAGATAAAAATACTACACCTATACCTTCTCCTATTGCACAGATGAAAGGATTTGAAAAGATTGTTTGTTTATGAATTTTAGCATCTAGGTTGTGATAGACCAGTGCCTTCTATCCACATGGGAAATGGAGTCAAAAATTAAGAATGATATGTGTTTCCCTCTTTGGCATAACTCTTGTCGTTAGGCACTTTAGAAATTCTATGACTAGCATAAAACTTTATTAATTTATGACTTTCATAAGTTGTGCTGGAATGTTTCTCAATCTAGTTCTTCTTTAACTATCCAAAAGAAATCTTAAAACCACTATGACTTATTGAAAGAATTTAATCCTGATTTATAGACACCAATCAATTAAATCACACAAAATGGGAATACATTTTGACAAATCAGAAATGTACTTGATACACTGATTTAAATGATAAAATCACTTCAAGTTGGAGAGAACCAAATAAAGAATTTGAATTAACATGAAACAACAACTGAACACCAAGAAAGAAATTCACTAGTCAAAATATATTATCTCCATTGATTTTGTTTCAAGAAAGTCTTCCATTATTTACATTCCTAGTCCATTTTCTGGAAAAAATCAAACTCCTACTATGTAACTCCCTATCTACTAATTACTGCCTTTTTTCTTAACTGTTTTTTCAATTTATTTTATACAACATGCCAAGGGTCATGACCCTTCATATTACAGTTACATCTGTTTACATTCCTGATAGAAAATAAAATATTTGATTAAGTGGCATTATTGGAAAATCAAATATTTTAAACTATAGACAAGCTTTTATTTTTCCATTAATACTTTTTCCTGCCTCTATTTATTTCATTATACTTTACCCGCTCTTAATATTTTATTCCCCGTTGCTTTATTATTTCTACCACCCCACCGCGGTCAATGTCTTGTCTTCCTGTGGTGTGGCAGTATTTGACTTCTCTAACCCCTCCACCACCTTACTGCAGTCTTCCTCTTGACTCCCTACGGTTGCATGGTGACCATGTGTTGCTATCTTCATTATTCACCATGGTACCACGGTCATCATCCTACACATTGGTGATGTCAGTGTAACCATTTGCTGACCGTCTTCCCTGTTGTTGCTAACCCCGCTGACTATTCGTCGTGCCACCGCGGGTTCTATTCTGACCGGCAAAGGTGTGGTGTTAGCCGATATGATGACTACTAACCCCTTACTATTGAATATTACCATAGTCACCATGGTGCCTAGCTTGACCACCAGTGGTACCGTGGTGAACCCTCTGCCAGTCACTCCATTGTCTACCACATTGTCTCACTGCCATACCGTGAACCACCCTGAAAGGGTCCGCAGTATAGCAGTAAAAGGTGTTGGCTTGAGAAAAGTGAATAGAGGTATAAGATATAAGTCAATTTTTGGTTTTTTTGGAAGGGGAATAAATGAATTTTCATGAAAATTTAGGAAAATATTCAATTAAAATAGATAAAAGACCTTAGGATTTTCTGAAAATTTGGGTTCTAACAATGTTCACGTAAGGACTTGATAAGTAGTATTGGGTTAGAATATAGATTGATAGTATTAAAAGGCAATATTATCTGAGATTTTATATGTTATGTGTCTGAATCTATCATGGATCCTTAAATGCTTATGAATTTGACTCCTCCACTGGTATATGGCACTGGTCTAAGTTGTAATCATTTGTGAGGTTTTGTATTCATTTGTCTTTTCTTAGAGCTTGCTACAAATTGAAAATTAATAACTATCTTAAGTTGTGTAATATTTTTGTAGTATCTCATGCTCCAAGTGGTTGATATTATTGATGAATAGCCAATCCATTTCAATCTTATCCTATTATGTTGATCTATTAAGTGAGATGATTTGTTATTATTGATGTTGTTTATAAGTTTGGTGTAGATATTATAAACACATTAAGGGGATCACCCTCCTGAGTTTTGCAGAGCCCAAAGTGTAAGAGGTTTATTAAAACCCTCGTCAATTGGTCCAAGTCCTTTGAGCTACCCCTGATTGGGATTGGCAATTCCATATATATATTAGAAGATAAACTTGGTTACAATAAAAACAACCAACATAGTTGAAGCAAGCAACAATCGAATAGCAGGTGCCATGATTTTTAGCTATCATCATGAGTGAAAAACGTGCATTGACACCTTGGTCTACTGGGACCACTACCATCATTTATAGGGGATGCATTTGGCCCTAAGGTGTCATCATTCATGGATCAAATCTTTTCAGTTACAACACCAAGGGGAAAAAACATTGCCAATACATCATTTCTCATGATCGGGCCTATTGCTTGCTCAACAAGCTAGGTTTTCATTATAAATATTGCTTCTTCATCGAAGCAAAGGGTTAAAATTTTGACAAAAGAATTCATAGAAGAACCAGGCCTTTCATTGCTTTATTAGATTATTGTAAAGAACTCATAGATTGTGCCAATGTTTGGCCTTTCTATTTTCTTTGATATTCGATAAGTTTTACTATGCCAATAGTGTATTGGATGCTTCATTCATAGACATATATAAATTAATACAAGTTTGTTTCTTTATATCATGTATTTGACTCTTCTTTCTAAGTAAATGTATATGAAGGTTATTTTATGTCATCTAGTGAATCATTCAGGCTTCTACCTCTATTTTTCCATTTTGGAACACAATAAACTATGAAACAGGCTCTTAAATCATATCCAAGAGATATATTTATTGTTCCTTACATCTACATCTCGATGCATCACCTTAGTTAGATCTTTTTATTTTATATATGCTTCCTTTTCCCATTCAAAACCCTAGTTACAAAAGAAGTTGACTTCTTTAAAATCTGGAGGTCACTCTGTTTGGTGCAATAGGTCCCCCCTAAAACTTAGTTTCCCACAGAGGGTTGTTACCTTGCAAAATTTTGGCATCAATAGTTACTTTGAAACAAAGCCCTCAAGTTTGGACTGCTACCGCTCCAATTAGGCTTGATTAGGCCTGAACAACAAGGCAACAATATGGTTTTCAATATCCAAGCTTCAATTCTTTGTTCCAAGGCTTCCAACATGTCACATGGGGTCTTTATATGCAACTTCCATCATTTGGAACAATCTCCAAGTGACTTATCTACAAAACCCTAGGTCTATCTATCTCTTAAGCCTAATACATGATGATATTAGGCTAGGGCTTCATCAAACTTACACAAAACTCCATTTTCCACTCCTACAAACACTAAAAACACTAAAAAAATCCTACCTACATCCATTCCACCAATTGTTAGGCCTTTTCATCAATGGAATGGGCCAAAAACCATTTTTCTTCAATCAAACCCTCCTTAACTAGGGTTTATGGCTATTTGTAGAAAAATTGCTCTAACTCTCTCCTAACTTAATGAAAACAAATGAAATCAATTGAAAATGATAGAATATTAAATCCAACATCAATTCCAATATAATTTAGAACATTTCTAGGTCACACAGAACCATACTATCCTATGTAGCAGCAATAAATCAATGGAAAATGCAGAAAACATACTATATATTATTGCTCATCACCAAGAATCAACACTAGAAGTTTTCCTTGACCACAACAAGGAATATTTAAGTATTTATAAACCAATAACAACCATTCTCCAATTTCATTTTTAATTCCAACTATTCAACTCCCAAAACCCAAAAATGAAAAAGTTGCTTGTGCAACTTTCTGCAAAATTGGCAACATTTCCCAAAACTGAACCCACATGACCCAACAAGCGCCCTGCACCATACTCCCAGGGAAAAAAAAATCTCAAGTTCCACTTGAGAGAAAATATGCCACAGTAGCACCATTTTTTTTGATGTCCTCCTCAGTCATCTAGGTGACATCCTCCATAGGAAGGCCTTGGCACTTCACCAAATACTGATAATACACTTTGTTCCTTGTCATTTTGGCTTATTTAGTATCTAAAATGTATTCTAGCTTCAAGGGTTGACTTGGTGGAAAATCCCTGATCCATTCTCCATCTAAATGTGTTTATGAACCTACACTCTCACCTTCAATCACATTCGCTTTGTAATGGTAAAGATCAGATATATTAAAAATAGGAGAAATGACAACAGTCAGAGGTAGTTCTATTTCATAGGCATTTTCTCCAAACTTGTGGACCACTTTGCATGGCCCTATCTTCTTCATGTGGATATTTGAATCTTTTCCTCTGGGGAACCTCTTCTTCCTCAGATGAGCCAATATTAGATCCCCAAATTTGAAGAGAACTTCTCTCAGGGCAGGTTCATGGAAATGGGTAGCAATTTCATGGACACCTTTCAAAAAAACTTTTGAAAAGTAAAGAGAAAAAGTTAAAACCTATCATTGTTATTTTGACTATTTTTTCTTGTAGCCACAGCCAAAACCCCCATACCTTCATGCTTGCATTCTAGGAGGAGCAATTCAACAAAAAATTTCACCAATAATTTCTATTTATTTACAAGGATGGCGCCACGATGAGGAGGATTTGTGAGAGGTAAGTATTTTGTGGTTTTTTTTTTAATATTTTAGTTTTAGGTTGAATTTGATATATATTTTTTTGAATTTTTAGGAGATGCAAATCAACCTAAAAATCCTCAAGATCCTCAATAGGAAGACTAACCGAATCCTCAAGATCAAAATCAACCACAACAATGACCTCCTCCAACAATCACTCAACCCCCTCCTAGCACTCAACAAAATTTAATGAGTGAAATTGAGAACAACAAAAAAAAAATTGAGGATTTGATCAGTAGGTTGAGTGATCCAAATGGTTCAACCACAAAAAGAATGACCCTAGAAAATTCATTGAAAGATATGTTAAAAAATGTAGATTCAATTAACAAAAAAATAACTAGATGGAAAGATAGGAGGCAGGCGGCTAGGGATTATTATGAAAATAAACTATCATACAAAGATGTAAATGATTTAAAAATTACAAAAGGTGATTTGTTCTCATTATTCACTGACCCACGCACAAATCAAAATCTTACCCTCAATGCAAAGAGGTTTCATATCCATTGGTGCCACCACCAATAGATTAGGGGCTAGTTTTATGAAAGGTGGCACATGGTCTTCGATTACCCATCATGCAATAATTGCGAGGTCTCGCAATATTTCCTTAGCAAACTATATAGTGAGTTCTTATTGAACAAAATCCCAAATAATTTTGATATGAGGGATTTCCAGGGGGGAGGTGGGGGGTAAACTGAGGATAGACCAGGTGCATAGCCGGATCCTACGCGGCAAGGTAGATGAGCTCTCACTAGATCACCAAAAGAGCACATTGTTATACCTTATGTCGTGAAGGAAAGTGCTGACATGGAGACATTGTAGGTGATTAGAACTTTGACCTAGAGTGTCATCCATCATACTAGCCCTATTCTACAATTCCATCTAGGAGAGTCTTCGATTGGTGGCCTTCAAACACATGTGTGTCAATCTTGTGGGGCTACTTGTTCATATGATTCCACCGATAGTCATGAGACTGGTATGTAGAATCCATCTATAGTTATGGAGATGGATAGGGCAGCTGACATTTTGCATGAGGCATATGGAATTGATAGTCAGGTAAAAGTTAGTGCATGTTCATTGAATTTAATTTATTAAATTTCTAATTTGAAATGCAAGATTAACTAAAAATATTTTATGATTTTAATAAAATTGTAGGGTCACAGTGTTGAGAATCGATACACCGGCCCCCCACCAACTTATTTATGCAGTACACCTATCGTTGGGGTATGCAACTAGTAAACAATTATAAATTTATTGCATGTTAATAGCATTGTTTTACGAATGGTAATTTAATATGCGATTTTGGATGTTGAACAAACTAATATTGGAGGTTTTGATGGAACATTTCCTAGTGGCGGTGGATTTATTAAAACCTACATGGAGGTAATAGAATAAATATTTTAACTAATGAATCAAGTACTAAATAGATTTGTGTAGTTTATATGCACATCGTTGATTACATTGAATAATTTGTTGTTTTATTTTCAAATGATGCAAGTCAAAACACCTATGAATGTGATGAGGGAAATGGATATTTGTGTGTCATATTCTATAAAATTATCGATGGCTCTGATAGGAGAGGTACGAGGCAAATTAGTAAATTTCAATTTACATTTTTTGTTATAGATGTTAGTTAGTGAAAAATCAAACCATTATTGATTCACGTAGTTTAATTTCTATTTGTATGGTTTATACAGGGCTTGAGGATGCCTAAGCATGGGCGTGAGAATATTTACCCCATGGAGAGAGATCATGAGATGGTTGTAAGTGATTATTTTTTCAAATATATCATTTTTTACAATGTAATTTCTATATATTCATGTCTTGACTTCTTATTGTAACAGTTAAAATGTCACCATGAACTAAACCCTAGGAGGAGCACCAGAAGCACTCCTCGAGCGCAACAAAAATAAGTGACAGACCTATCGCCATCTGATCGAAAAGGAAAGGGAAAAAAATTATTTCTAGGGCATGGAGAGCAATGAATTTTGATTCTAGAGCCCTTTTTTGTATGCCGACATGCCAGTTTTGTACATATTTTTATTGGACATATTTGACATTGTATGCCTATATGTGATTCTCATAAGCCTATATGGCTATTTTGTACATATGTTTCATACTTATACCAACATATACTAATGTATGCCTACATGGCTATTTGGTTAATACAAATATCTTTTATCGATGTTTGTCCATATTTGCATTCTAAATTGATGGTTAAATAGATATGAGTTATGTGTATTCAAGCGTATACTTCACAACTTACGTGTATACTTTGTGGCTTACATGTTTTCATGTGTATACCTTGTATTCATGCATATACTTTGTATTAATTTGGGTATACTATGTATTCATGTGTATAATTTTTGAGGCTTACGTGTTTTTGAGTACTTGTGCTTCCCTTATTGACATGTACATGCTTGAATTATTCACATGTATAATTATTAATTGGTTAGCCCTAGCATTGATAATTGTTGTCCTTCATGATTTTTCTTGAATATTAATTGATTGATGCTAAAAAACTTTATCTAAAAGAAAAAATACGTTTACAATTGGCATTCCATGAAATGATTCATAAAAAGATTCCAATATGTTCTTGATGCGTCACTATCAAAAGATTTATATTTCAAATTTTTGCAATATTATTTCTTGTATACAAAATGGACTCGGGAGAAATCAAGTTATAATTTATAATACAAATAAGAAATGGACTCAATGTTTTCCTAGACCACTGAATGGATCTATTTAACAAAGCAACACGATCTCAATCACTCTTCGAATTGCAAAGCACCATTGGTGATGTAGAGTGGCTCAACCAAGTTGTGATTTGACACAACTTCTCTCAAATATGCCCACTAAGACTCCAACATTCACTTGAATCAATGATATTAACTCACCTATTCCTTTATGGTTTTGCACCAAACCACCACCAAAAGAAATCCAACTCAGCCCTCTTTCAATCAATGTCAGCCTTGGGACTGTACAGGAAAGCTATAGGTTGTACCAAGTACGGGATCAACAAGTTTGTATCAAAAATTTTAAAAATAGAGAACAATGTGAATAATTCTTATTAGATCTTCTCCAAAATTTCATTAACAACCTCCATTCGAGCCTCTCAAGGATTTACATAGTGTTTTACACCCTTCTCTAACTGGTACACGCCCTCAAACTAACTAAAAACCAACTTCCAAAAGAAGTAATTGTTGCATTTCAATTTTTTTTCTTTAAGCAACTTACAAATTTGCAACCTTGGACTCCTCCAACCTAATGAGTACATATAATGACCTCTAAACCTACACAAATGGCATACAAATAGCCTTATTACATCGAAAAAACTTCATTCTTTCACAATCATATACAAATTCACAAATTTTCCTTCAAAGGCTACAAAGACAACTTCTAGTGCAAGATTGAAATTTTCACATTTTTTATCACTAGACACAAAATTCACCCTAAAACATACCTAATGGTCTTAATTGACCTTATTCAAGACAAATCATGCTCAAAATACCCACAACAACCTATTGACCAACCTATTAACCATTAGATAATCACTAAAACTACTGAACTAAACCATCTTCATCAAATGGAAGAACAAGGTGCTCTGCACCAATGATCATACACTTTTTGTGTGGAATACTTGAACTTCTCAACTATCGTTTGTATGTTTCTCTTTTCTAGTGTTTTGCATGCCATCATAAGGGATCAAGCCGGTTGAATGCAAGTCAGATCAATTCCATGTGTTTCAGTGTGAAAGAGGACCATTCCTAGTGTAAACCTACCTATTGGGATGCTTTGGAGTAGTTAGTCTGGTCACACAAATTGCAAAACAAAAGTTGCACCACTTTGCAACTTTGCATAGCTTGAATTTGACACTTTTTTCATCAAGTGAAAATCCATCACCACGGGAAAACCACTCTGAGATAGCAAAAACTAAGAGAGGTTTTTGTAGAGGGACCCAAAGCAATCCTGTAGGATCAGATGCAAAGTTTCTAAGCATCACGGTATCCAAGGAATAGCATGTTGAAGTTTGTAGTCATTTTGCACTTTGGACCCTTAAGGGATTGATCTAGTGGAATGTAGCTCAAAGTGATTCTGCATATTTTGGTGAAAAAGAGGACAATCCCTAGAGTAAACATACCTATTCAGACACGTTGGAACAATCCACTTGGTCACATGAGTTGCAGAGCGAAAGTTGCACCACTTTACAACTTTGCACAACTTGAATTTGACACTTTTTCCATCAAGTGAAAATTTGCCGCCACGGGAAAACCACTCTAAGATAGCCAAAATTGAGAGAGTTTTTTGTAGATGGGCCCAATGCAATCTTGTAGGATCAGACGAGAAGTTTCTAAGAATCACAGTATCTAAGTAATATCATGTTGAAGTTTGAAGCCATTTTGCACTTTGGACCCTTAAGGGATCGATCTGGTGGAACATAGCTCAGAGAAATTTCACATGTTTCGGTGCAAAAGAGGGCCATTCCTAGCATAAAAATACTTATTTGGATGCGTTGGAACAGTTTGCTTGGTCACACGAGTTATAGAATGAAATTTGCACCACTTTGCAACTTTGCACTACTTGCATTTGACGCTTTTTCCATCAAGTGAAAATATGTCACCATGGGAAAACCACTCTGAAATAGCCAAAACCGGGAGAGGTTTTTGTAGAGGGGCCCAACGTAATCCTATAAGATCAGATGAGAAGTTTCTAAGAATCACGGTATCCAAGTTATAACATGCTGAAGTTTTCAACCATTTTGCACTTTGGACCCTTAAGGGATCACTTTGGTGGAACGTAGCTTAGAGCGATTCTGCATGTTTCGGTGCATAACAAGACCATTCCTAGCATAAAAATACCTATTCGGATGCGTTGGAGTAGTTATTTTGGTCATATGATTTGCAGATCAAAAGTTGGACCACTTTGCAACTTTGCACAACTTGAATTTGACACTTTTTCCATCAAGTGAAAATTTGCCGCCACGAGAAAACCACTCTGAGATAGCCAAAACCAAGAGAGGTTTTTGTAGAGGGGCCAATGCAATCCTTTAGGATTGGATGATAATTTTCTAACCATTACGGTATTCGAGTAATAGCATGTTGAAGTTTGTAGCCATTTTGCACTTTGGACCCTTAAGGGATCGATTCGGTGGACCATAGCTGAGAGCGATTCCATGTGTTTTGGTACAAAAGAGGACCATGCCTAGTGCAAAAATACCTATTCAGATGTGTTGGAACAGTCTTTTTGGTCACACAAGTTGCAGAGCAAAAGTTGCACCACTTTGCAACTTTGCTAGCTTGAATTTGACACTTTTTCCATCAAGTGAAAATCTGCTGCCACGGAAAACCAATCCAAGATAGATGAAACCACGAGAGGTTTTTGTAGAGGGGCTCAACATAATCCTATAGGATTAGATGATAAATTTCTAAGGATCACAGTATTCGAGTAATAACATGATGAAGTTTGCAGCCATTTTGCACTTTGGACCCTTAAGGGATCAATCCGGTGGAATGTAGCTCAGAGTGATTCCGCATGTTTCAGTGTGAAAAAGGACCATTCCTAGTGTAAAAATAACTATTTGGATGTGTTGGAATAGTCCACTTGGTCACACAAGTTGCAGAATGAAAGTTGCACCACTTTGCAACTTTGCACTACTTGTATTTGATGCTTTTTCCATCAAGTGAAAATTCGTCGCCATGGGAAAACCACTCTAAGATAGCCAAAACCGAGAGAGGTTTTGGTAGAGGGGCCCAATGAAATATTTTAGGATTAGACAAGAAGTTTCTAAGCATCATGGTATTCAAGTAATAGCATGTTGAATTTTTCAACCAATTTGCACTTTGGACCCTTAAGGGATCGATCTGGTGGAACGTAGCTCGAAGTGATTCCGTGTGTTTCGGTGTGAAACAAGACCATTCCTAGTGTAAAAATACATATTCAGATGTGTTGGAGTAGTTAGTTTGGTCACACAAGTTTCAGAGTGAAATTTGCACCACTTTGCAACTTTGCACAACTTGAATTTGACACTTTTTCCATCAAGTGAAAATCCGCCGCCACAGGAAAACCACTCCAAGATAGCCAATACCAAGAGATTTTTTTCTAGAGGGGACCAACATGATCATATTGGATCAGATGAGAAATTTCTAAGTGAAATGGAATATTTTTTATGGGGTTTGTGTTGCTGCCCCTATAGATTTTGATGGAAAAGGGCATGAAAAATGAGGTTTCACCCTAGGGTTTGATAAAATATTGCATGTAGAGGTTGGGTGATTATCTATTGAATTTTTTTAGGTGATTTTAAGAAGGTTTGAGGTTGTGGCATGTTCTGGTAAGGTGTGGAACCATTCATTTCAATAAACCCTCCTTATACTAGCAGAAAATAAGGGTTTTGGATTGGCATGGTGGAGTGAGTTTTTCCTCAGACAAATTGTGGATCTAAGGGTTTGGATACATGATAATTGTTTCCCCAACAAGTTAAGGGGGTTCTTGAATGTTTAAAGGTATGTTCCTTTTTTTCTTGAATTCCCCTGCACAAATAAACACACACACCTAAAACATCCTAATTCGACCTTACATGATTTATATCACTTCTTTAATCACCTAATGACCTCTTTGAGACTTTGAATACATTACATATGACATTTACATGACCTTTCTCACATTGTTTACATTTCAAAATTCAATTTTTGTAAATTTTCCTATTGAAGGCATTTATCGAACAAGGTGCTACTGCACCAAACATGAACTACAAAATTACAATATTTGAGTAAATCTCATTACAATGCCTTAGGTACTTCGTTCTCACAGATCTTTTACAATGTCACTCATACATTCAAGATTCTCTTTAAATGTCTACATCATAGGTGCTCATTATGAGGTTAACTTTAATTAACTTCAGATTCCATCGCTAAGCTTTACATGCTCTTTTATAAGGGCTTGAAATCAAAATTAAGATTTGTCAAGATCATCAAAATAAGGACGTTGTGTTTCTTTTTTGGCTGAGATTCTCTTTGATGGCGCATAACTCATCATTTTCTGCAATGAGAGATCAATCAATTTTTAGTAGTTTACTTACAAATACACAAAGTAAAAGAGAAAAATAAAGATCATCCAAAATGGAATTGAAATAAAAATAGATGGAAGGCACTTACACATAGGCATGCAAGTCTCACAACTTAGTCACTCCTAGTCATACATCTTCATTGGGAATTCCAACATACCTATTGCACACAACACCTCTCATGAATAGAGTAAGTTGAAATTTTAGATGTTCTTATAATGTCTACATCATAGCTTCTCATGATAAGGTTAACTTCAAATGAATAACTTGAAATTCCCTCACCAAGCTTTGCACACACTTTTCTAATGGCTTAAAATCATGATTGAGATTTTTCAAGATCATCAAAATAAGGATGGTGCATTGCTTTTCTGGCTAACATTCTCTTGGATGGCTCATATATCTACATTTTTTGCAAGGGGACACCAATCACTATTTAGTATGTTACTTTAAAATATGCAAAATAAAAGAATATTATATCATTGGCATCAAACAAATTAATGTGCATACAAATATAAATTGATAATAACCAATGTGCATATACTTACAAATTAATCCAACAAACCATCTGGGTCTTCTCTACTATTTATTATGTCAAGTATTGCCTCATGGCCAGACTCACGGACCTTCCACAAGGTCTTCTTCAAAGTTATACCCCCATATTTGGTCAAAAAAACATTGGATTCCACGACAAGGTTTGAGTAATGAAGAATCTTAAAATGCATGTCAAAGTCCTGAAATAGCCAATGTTTAACACTCAAATGTGGGTACCTTCTAAGCCATGTTCTTATAACCACAACTAAACCTGTAGGGTATTCGATGTTTTCTCCATCTATAACTGGGGCCTCCAATTTCTTTTAGGCCTCAACACAATGACACAAGTAATGGTTTGTTCCCTCTTCATTGTCTTCATCTGCAATAACTGCATAAACATTCCCTGCATTGATATGTGAAAAAAATATCTTGAAATTTTTCCACATTATGAATATAATAAAAAGTAAGATAACGATATGTAATTTCAATAACTAAGCAAGTAGATATATCACCTGGTTGAACTAGATTTGATACGTAGTCAAATTTGACTGATGATTCCATCTATGTCAGTTCCAATACCATCAAAGGGTGATACATGTGAAGTGGGATAAGATAACTTGTCAACCATTTATCAACCCACTCCCCTAACTCACAATAATTCCAAGCTTGCATTGTATATGAAGAACAAAATCATGCCATCTTTTGTGTATCGATACTCCATGAACTTGCATTTGAGCCAAGGAAAGAGTGCACCTCACTCAATCCTATTAGTGTACAATAATCCTCATATGGTGCAATGTTAGTATCATCCATCAACCCAAAAAATCTACAAATTGAAGATGTGCCTTCATTACTTGGACCCATTGAAGCATTACACCACTTGACAACTGGTTATGCATTTGTCAACTTTGCATTGTCTTTATACTTTAACTCTTCTCATGCTAATGCTCTTTTCATGCATGCTTCTGCACCATCATGCTCCCCCTTTCCATGTCTGGCCTCAAAAAAGTTCCACATATGTTGAACACCTATAATTACATGCATCCTACACAACTAGTAGAACATGTGTGAGTTCTTGAACTATGTTGCACAATTATCAGACCATATTGTATGTTGGTCATATTTTATGCCCCTTTGAGCCAAACAACTATAGAACATCTTGAAGCAACCTTGCATGAACTCTGGAGAATGTGTGTGATCATCACTAATGTAAAAGTGGTAATCCCTCAATACCTTCCTTTGGTCATCTGTACTATTAGATGCATGAATGAATTCTATGTGCATAAATATCGAAACCTGTGTGGAGTTGTAATACTATGATTGCACCTCATGTTATGGTTGTAGAGTGTAGTTATCTACAAATTCAACCAATGATACTATGCTTGCTTCCAACTAGAAAGGTGTCTTTGCATAGCTTGAATTTTGTGTCCAACCATTGGGCTCTATGGGTATGCATTGCATACTCAAACAATATCTTGTCATGAAACATGGACATAAACTAGTACATTGGAATCTTCTCAATAACCAAATCACACCTTTTTTCTTGAGACCCATCTTTTGTAGGATATGCCACTATTTTATACTTCCCGAACTCTACTATTTTTTTGTCCCACCTCATTTATGCTTTCCATATGTTGACATACTAGCATACACTAGAATCCAATACAATGCTCACATGAACCATCCAAGCATGCTATCCTATAGAATATCTGGCCATCCTCTATTTCACATAATTTTTTTGATAAGAACTCTCTTGAATATTTCGGTAGGGCTTTTATGCCACAATCTTGCAAAACATCGTTAGTATGCAAATCTACACATATAGAACGATAAAAATAATAATGGTTAGAAAATTCAATATGTAGTCTACAACAACAAGTAGTGTGTGTGTGATTTATCTTGACATAAAAAAGGTTTAAGCATTTCAAAAAATCTTTGAGAAATACTAATTTGAGGATAATAATTTTCAAATTTTTGAAAAATTGGGTTTGAGTCATATCCAAAAAATGCTTTGGATGTGGCTCACGATTCCAATTACTGATTATCCTTCTTACCACATCCCTTTAATTTGATGGCCTTGTGTTATTCTTCCAATACTCTTCAATTAGTGTTCTCAAGGCTTTGAAAACTTCTTTATCTTTTTGTGACAATCTCCCCAAGAATGCCTATAATTTATTTGAATCATTTCCCTCAATTATTTTCTGCCTTTGAATGACTCTTGATAAAAAATTTCTAATAATTCCCATGTGTTTACTTGTCTTTTTAATGAGATGATCTCTCTTTGTTTGATAGCTTGCCAAAGTCAATGTAATGACACGTTGGGTGACATTACTATCCTTTGAGCATGAGGTCTTACCAACACTCTCATAAGCATCCATTAGATTATTCACAATAGTGTCTTCACTCGATGCATTTGATGTTCTCAACCCAAGAGTCTTAATGTTGTTCCTATACTTTACACCCCGCATCATTTCAACAAAAATAGTTGACATCTTGCAGTCTCATTTAGCCTTTCAAAGAATCGTTCCCAAATCTTATCAACATATATTCTACAAGTGCGTGTTGAAATCTTACCTTCCATGTGCTGCAAAATCTCATCATCAATATTAATCAAATACTTTGGCTTTCTACACAAAATTCTAGGCGGTGTTCTCCTAGGTACATACATCTCAACATTAGGAATTTCATCAATATTTAATTGAGGTGGGATAGATTGTGTACCTTCGATTGAGGGTGGAGAAGAAGACATACCTTGAGGTTCGAATGGGGACAATGGAATACCTTCTTTGTCAAATCCAAGTGATGTTGTACTCTCAACTTGAGATGTGTTAGAGGGTGTCCAACAATATTCACTTGAGGTAGATGGTGTCCCTCCATATTCACTTGCAGTAGATGGTGTTAATCCATATTCACTTCAACTAGATGGTGTCCCTCAATATTCACTTGTGCTTAATGGTGTCCCTTCATATTCAATTTTCATAGAGGGTGTGTCTCCAACTATGGTATCTAAATCTATCTTACGACAATGTTTTGCATTCGTGCCTTTTGTGCTGCCAATTCCCATTCTTTTTTTTATGGTTGAGGTTCCTCTTCAATTGGCTTGTTTTCGTCAATCGTTTCCAATTTCTTCTTTTTATGATATGTCGCCACCCGAACTCTCTCCTTTTATTTGAAGGTTTCATTCTCTTCATCTGTTAGTTTCCTCTTTGTCTTTTTCTTCAGCATGGTGGATAATTTTATTTGTACCATGGTAATGAGACAAATACTAGCTCCTAAAAAATGTATCCATTCAAGTTAATTGAAAAATATATGTCATTCAAGGCTTCATTTAAATAATACTTACAATCATCCTGTACAAAATTTAACCTAGCATAGACAAATGTGATGATTTTTTTTCAATTCAAAATACCTTAAAGAAAAGTGGTAACGTGGCATGCCATGATTGCAAGCTAGGCTCAAAATGGAAGCATGGGCGTTTGCAAAAAAATGCATTTTTTGGAAAAGTTGTGAAGCGATAAGTTAGTTAAGAAGTTAGAAAAATAGTTAGATACATTAGGGGAGTTTATTTTGAAGGGAAATAATATATATATCATGTAAGTTGCAATCATAATTAGTGCAATGGCATTGTGAGTGTTTGATAAGTTTGTGGTGCAGGAGCACCTTGACAATCTATGCTTCCATTTTGAAATTTGATTCAATTTTGCGTATCTCCATGTTGTAAGAGGGTAATTAAAGATATTTTACATGTATGGGAATCATTATGAGGTTTAATTTTTATTTCCTATGTTTATTTTGTAAAGTTTTCACTATTTGCAAAAGTTGCATAAATACAAAATTTTGAAAAGTTACAAAAACTGTGAAATGGGGAGGGTGAAAAGTCATATGGGCTTATTTTTTCTTGGAGGAAATTGCAAGTTGATAAGAAATTTATGTAATGAATTTATAAGGCCTCATGAACATTTTGAAAGTTTTGGTTGATTGAATATCTGATTTTGAATGAATAAACACACTATTTTTCTATATTTTCTTTAGAATTTCACTATTTCAGGCTCTTGTACGAATTTGTATGGGAAAGAATGCTTGGTTGGATTTTTTTAATTATTTTCACACTCAATCACCTCCCACATACAAATTTTTTCATGCATTTTTCTTAATTTTTGAGTCATATATTGCAATTTTTCTCTAAAACTATCAAACCCTCTGTTAGGGTAAACAATGAACTTGAGAAATTGTGTTTCTCCCATTCTACTTAGTGAAAGTTCTCAATTTTGGTGTAAAAAATCCTTGTGCATTTAATTTAATATTTCAAAGGTTACCAATCATATGGTGAGGACTAAGGTGTGAAGAAAATAATTTTTATTGACTGTAAAACTATGTTCAGACTAGTAAAACAGGGAATTGTGAAGCTTAGAGCTTAGGGTTTATGGAAATGTGTTTGTAAATGAACTTCTAATGGACTTATAAGCTTGGTTAGGTCAAATAAAAGGTATTTTATGTATTGGTTATGAGTTTTTGGTGTTGGGGGTAGCAAAACCAATAACCCTTGTTTGCACTAAGGCTTAGTTAGGCTTATTCTCAAACTAAAACAACTAGTTTACAAGCATTTTCTCTGAAGGAATTAATATCCATCTTGTCATATGTTTTGTATGAGGGAAATGGGTGTCCAAAATGAGTATCACAGTCTGAAGTGTGCATGGTTTGGGAGATACATGTGATGGCTTGTAGATGCTTGGCTACTAGTAATGTGGACAATCAACAAAGGAACTGAGTTTGTGTGTAAGGGCGAACTTCTGAAAGGTTTCGTTTTTGTTGTACTAACTCAAACAAATATTTCTTAAGAAAATAATGGTTTGGTTGTGCCTTCAAAATTATAGTTTTTTTTTGTAAACAATGGTGTCATTATGGAAGATTTAAGACAACTTGTGAATGACATAATCATTGGTTGATGTTTTGAGGAACCTAGTTGATTGTAATCAGTTATTTTCATGATTTTCAAGGTGTTTTGAAGGTCCAACCTATAACCACTTGTTAACTACCAACCTATAACCACCTGTTAACTACCAACTTATAACCACCCTACTAACAACCTATAACCACCCTATAACCAACCTATAACCACTTGTTAACTACCAAGACCTTCATTTGTCTTAAAAATTTCTAATATTGACAAATTTTACTAAATAAGAAATATTATGCAACTTTGTTGTCCAAGACACCTAAAACCACTCAACCACCTTTATTTCATCCCTAATACAACTTCTAGACTCTTGTCTTTCACTTCAATTTACAATTTGAATAATTTGCCTTCAAAGAATATATGGAAAATTTGACAATTTTTTGAAGCAAGAGTGCATACTTGCACATTTGATCACCAAACTCACAAAATCCCTAAATACATGAAATATTGGTCTATTTAGACCCTATTTTCAATAAAATCTATGATAAATCATCTAAAAACTCTTGAACTCACCCAAAGACCTTAAGACATATTGTCACCAAAGTATATTTCAAAACATGGTTGTAGGTGCCCCTGCACCACGAGTTTCGAATATTGCAAGGGGAAGCATGATCAAAGGATGAATTTTCGTGAGATATTTGGAATGTGTATCTGGTTTATTTCAATCAATAACATACTAATTTTAGTGTCTTGGATGTCTGGATAAAGGTTGGTAGTTACCTTCCATTATTTTTTGTTATTTTGCCATGTAAGTTGCAACATTGAGTTCTTGAATTAGTGAATCATGAACGAATTGAATGGTTCTGAGTTTCTAATCAGCTTTATGCTATGTTACAATCAATTTTATGATGGTTAATCTATTTTTTGAGTCTGAAAAAGAGTTGAAACCAAGTTATAATATTTTGTGGAAATATGAAATCGAGTGAAATTGAAGGATTTTTATGAAAATATGATTGAGTTTTGTTCGTTGATCTTCTTCAATTTAAGTTAGGGTCAAAAGTACCCTTGATGATTTGTGGATCCTGGTAGATGCTCTGCATCAAGTTTAAAATGGTAATTGGCAAGTTTATATAATTGTATAATTTAAAATGTGCATTGACAATGTAAGGTTATAATGACAAACAAAAATGAAAGCAAGCCATAATAGAATGAAAGAAAATGTGTAAAGACTTCACATACTTAAAAAACCAGACTTTCAAATGGAGGAGTTCAATCCGATTATGTAGGCTTAACTTCTTCTTTCTTCACACTCCACAACAATTTGACTTGTTCAAAAGCTTGTTCCCCTCCAAACTTCAATTGTATATCAATTTTCAATGGAATTCAAACCTCAATTGATATTATATGTCTTTCAACATGGAAAATCTTCTATTTCATGAAAAGGTGGTAGAAATATCATGGAAAAGGTGATGGAATGTGAAAAACATGCTTGCACACTTCACAACATCATCAAAAATCTACTTTTTGTTAGAGCACACATACAACCAAGAGAATATGCAGATTGTGCACCTTCACATCACAGGTCTATTGAATTTTTTTACCATTTTTAGTGGAACAAAAAATGCACTCGCGTTGTAATGCACTCACGTTATAACGCGAGAACATTATTCTTCCTAAAATGGTAACATATCTACTTCTTCAAAATGCACACGCATTATATGAAATATGGTTTTCTTAATATATTTATTTTCTCCCTCTTTGTCTATACCCTATATCCTAATTCTATATCTCTCCCCTACACCCTTATAGTAGAGGAGATAGAGTTGAGTGTGTGTGTGAGAGAGAGGGAGAGAGAGGGAGAGTGGGAGAGAAAGAGGGAGTGGGAGAGAAAGAGTAAGGGAGGGAGAGGAAGAGAGGGAGAGTGGGAGAGAAAGAGGGAGAGATAGGGATGGAGGGATGGAGAGGCAGGGAGGGAGGGAGAGAGGGAGAGTGGGAGAGAAAGAGAGAGTGGGATAGAAAGAGATAGAGGGAGGGAGGGAGAGAGAGAAAGAGGGAGAGAGAGGGAGGGAAGGAGGGATGGAGGGACGGAGGGATAGAGGGCGGGAGAGGGATAGGGTTAGAAAGAGATAGTGGGAGAGATGGAGATAGATAGGGAGGGAGAGAGGGGGATAGTGGGAGAAAGAGAGAGTGGGAGAGAAAGAGGGAGAGATGGAGGGAGAGGGAGTGGGAGAG